>PIJE02001663.1:85000-110477 GCA_002895965.2 Coryphaenoides rupestris
CGAGAGAGAGAAGACGAGAGAGGGGAGACCGAGAGAGGGAGAGAGGGAGACAGCGAGAGGAGATTGAGAGAGAGAGAGAGAGAGAGACAGACACAGAGAGAGTGAGACAGAGACAAAGATAAATGGCACACAAAACCAGAGCTTTGCCGCTCACGCACATACACACCTGAGAGATGGGAGGTTGAAGAGAAATGGGTTGATTAGAGGGAGGAGATGAAACTGCAAAGTGTGTGTGTGTGTGTGTGTGTGTGTTGTGTGTGTGTGTGTGTGTGTGTGTGTGTGTGTGTGTGTGTGTGTGTGTGTGTGTGTGGTGGTGTGTGTGTGTGTGTGTGTGTGTGTGTTGTGTCGTGTGTGTGTGTGTTTGTTGTCTATCAGTCTAGACGGTAAAACGCCGCCTAGCTTTCTTAACAAAAGAACCTTTATATTTTTGGTCCGTTTTTATTTGGTGTTATTTCAGACAAAAATGTCGTCTATGTGTATGCATGAGTGTGTGCGTGTGTGTGTGTTGCATTTCCACACATAGCTGGAGTGAAACTGGCTTACACACAATTCTTATGAGTTGCTCTGGAGATATTAATAGTAACTTACGAGTTAATTTAGTGATACTAGCTATCCAGTTATCTACTTATTAGTTACTTTTGTAATACTAATAGCTACTTACTAGTTACTCTAGAGATACTTATAGTTGCTTATTAGTAACTATTCGATACTAATAGTGAATTCATCATATACTATACATGACTTCATTCATTTATATTCCATGCACACTTTGACTTTAATGTATGATTTAGTATGAACACATTTTAGACAAACACGTTGTCTCCATGATTCTGATACGCGATATGCACACACACACACACACACACACACACACACACACAACACACACACACACACACACACACTAGAGAGCCACTAGTCCACTAGTCTAGTCACGCTCAGGGCCATGGCCCTGGCTGGCAGCTGCGCTGTGATTGGCCGACCAGTCAGGACCATACACAGGTGGGGATAACTCTATTATTGTGTGTGTGTGTGTTGTGCGTTCATGTATCTGTGCACATGATTTGTGTGTATGAAATCTGTTTTGCGCGCGTGTGTGTTGCATTGCGTGCGCTTGTATATCTGTGGAGTGTGTGTGTGTGTGTGTGTTTGTGTTTGTATTGCGTATGCAAATGAGTTGAGGGGTCACATGATTTAGCGGGCGTTTGACAACCCGTCGGCTCCGCCCCCAGTGCCGTATCAATTCCCCCTCCCGCCGCCGACACACACAGACGGGATGAGTAACCAGGCAATCTGTTTCCCCCGGAATACTAATCACACAAAGAGCGGGAAAATAAACAAAACAATCTCTCCAAAATATCCACCTCACTGTCCTTTGTAACTTTCCTGTGTGTGTGTGTGTGTGTGTGTTGTGTGTGTGGTGTGTGTGTGTGTGTGTGTGTGTGTGTGTGTGTGTGTGTGTGTGTGTGTGTGTGTGTGGTGTGGTGTGTGTGTGTGTGTGTGTGTGTGTGTGTGTGTGTTGTGTGCGTGATATTACTGTGTTTGTGTGTGCATGTCTATCTTGGATTGAATCCGTCCCGTCATAATTATTCAGAGACTTTCCAATTTCAAACCTCCATTTCGGATGTGTTTTTTTTCTCTTCTCTGTCTCTGTCTCGCTCGCTCTCTCTCTCTCTCTCTCTCTCTCTCTCTCTCTCTCTCTCTCTCCTCTCTCTCTCTCTGTCTTTGTCTGTCTCTGTCTCTGTCTCTCTCTCTTCTCTCTTCCTCTCTCTCTCTCTGTCTTTGTCTCTGCTCTTCCTTCTTCTTCTCCTCTCTCCATGAAATGAATTGGTGTGTTGTTTTACAACTGGTTTGTCTCTCGTCTGTAATCCATCATTATTATCTGTCATCATGAATCGTGTCCGTCGACATATCTTTGGGGTTTTTATTTTGTTTTGTTCCCGTTCTAATGCGCTGACAGTCATTAGACATTAGAATTGTGGCGGCAGGAGGTAAGAGCAGGAAGGTTGCCGCTTCGATCCCCCGGGCTCCCCCTCTAGCTAAAGTATTCGACCCTAACCCTAACTGCTCCTGACGTGTTGGTTGTTACCTTGCATGGTTGACACCGCCGTCGGTGTATGAATGGGTGAATGTGAGGCAATACTGTAAAGCGCTTTGGATAAAAGCGTTATATGAATGCAATCCATTTACCATTTATTATTTCCATATTTTCATGAGGCCAATTCTAAAAACTTTGAAGCCTGATTGAATCATATGAAATCAGTTCGCTCAGCTGGCATGACTGCATTCGGAGATTGTCACGTTTGGCAGCGAACGCAACGGCATGAAAACGATGACCGAGCCTTTTCCCGCCTTCCCAGTTTTAGCAGGGTTTATTTTTAAAAAATGTATTTTAATGGCGACCGCAGCAGTGTGAAAACTTTCGCAATCAACGCTTTCTTCATGTACACAAACACGTACAGCTCCCGCCGCGAAACGCTGGCAGTGCGCTAACTAACTAACTGACTAACAAGCTAGCTTCCGAGAGACGGCTCCAGCCGGAGACTTGGCGTAAAGGAAGTGTAGCCTAGCAACAAAATGTGCGCGCGCTGTGTTGATGATCCATTTGTACATTCCCCCCCCCCCGCGCTGGCTGGCTGACATTTTGGAATTAATTGTTTTGTGTTTTGTTCAGTTTGGCTTTTTCATGTGGCTCGCTGTCGTTTTAAGCTAGGTTGAGTTAGGTCCAGCTATATTTGGGTAACCACGATTCACCGCTACAACGCCGCAATTTCATTTTTATTTTACTCCTATTTTGGTACACCCCGCACACCACGTCTGATTCACACTTTTAAGTTTAACTTCCCCGAGAAGGAGAGCCACAATTCTTTGGATTGATATTAATATAGCTTCTGATTATCGTTGTACGGCGGCTATAACCGTACGCAACGTGCCGCTGGGTTTTTATAGTCTTGCTTCGCCAGGCATCTGGGACTGTTGCTTCGTACATTCCAGTGATAAAATCATCAGCCTAATTATCTTTTAAGCATCCACCATTAGCATTTCCGCACCATGCTAACGCTAACTCTCGCACCTCACTCCCCCACTTGCTCCCCCGTCAGCAGGAGGTGTGAACGAACACACACACCCGTACACACACACACACGTACACACACACACACACACACACACACACACACACACACACACACGGTAGATTACTTCATCAACTTGAATCTGTGGTGCTAGTGTGCATGTGTCAAGTTTTTTTCTGTGTGTTAATTGCTATCCTAAAGGAACGGTTTATATTACATCCGTTTGTGTGCATGCCTACATGCACGTGTGTGTGTGTGTGTCTGTCTGTACATATGCATGCGCGCATGTGTTGTATGCCTGCGTGTGTGTGTGTGTGTGTGTGTGCATGAGAGAGAGTGTCAGAGGGGAAGGAGTGAGAGAGAGAGAGATGGATTCGGTTCATTTTGGTGGGATATTTTGGCGGCTGGCTGCTACAGGAAGCTACAGGGCAGCGGTGCCGGCGGCGCTTTAATATCACCACGGCGACGGCGGAACCAGCCAATCTAATCATGGGGGGGAAAAAACCCAATGATGTGTGCGCTGGTGCTGCTTACGCTCTGCACGGGCCACACACACACACACGCTCCCTGCCATCTCGTGTGTGTGTGTGTGCGTGTGCATGTATGGTAGGCGCTGCACGTTATTGGGAAAAAAACATTGCAAAGACATCGCAATACCTTTGTTCTTTGCAATATATTGATTGTAGATATATACTGTATTTAATGTGGTGTTCATGAGAAGACAGAAAGTTTAAAGCTACCGAGGTTGTATTGTGTGTAATTAATGAACAAATGAATAAACGTCATGATTTGACAACATTGTGACGACTGTGCACAATGAAGCAATGTATTGTCTAGTGCTAATGCAGGGGGGGGGGGTGTGTGTGTGTGTGTGTGCGCGCATGGGTGTGACTGGATCGTGTGTGTGTGTGTGTGTGTGCGTGTGCGTGTGTGTGTGTGGCGAGAAGATGAGGTCAGAATAAAACTGATAAAGTAGACGGCGCGAGAGAGAGATCCATCACTCTTCCTCCTCTGAAAATCCAATTGTGTTTCCTCCCTTTTTTTCCCCGCTGAAAAAGACGGGTAAATAAATATATGAACACAAAAGGCGCACAACAAATGCAACGCAACACAACACGTAGCGCCAAAAGGCCGTCGGTCCTTCCGCCGCACAGCGCAGGAGTTTTTTTTTCAAATTCTCGCCTCCAGTTTTAATTTGACTCCGTCGTTGCTGCCTCGTGTTAAACGGTCATTTCCTCCGCCAGAAGCGGCTTAATAACGGCGTCATGCCAGCGTGAGCCCATTTATCAAAACCACACGCATGCGTACGTACACACAGCACACACAACACAACACACACACACACACACACACACACACACACACACACTTGTCCTGCCTGTCTGCCATTGTGTGCCTTCTTAAATTATAATTGTTTGTCGACTCTCCCCCATCCCGGCGCCCCCCTTTCCGGTGCCATCAGCGTGGTAATATGGCACCATTCTCTCTCTCTCTCTCTCTCGTTCTCTCTCTCTCGTTCTCCCTCTCTCCCTCCCTCTCCCTCTCCCTCTCTCCCTCCCTCTCCCCGCCCCCCCCCCCCCCCCCCCCTTCCTCTTGGGCCGGCGTGTCATTGTGTTTGACAGCCCCTCATCCGCCTGTCGCATCTGATTTGACTGCAGGTTGCGTACCTACACACACCTGGTGCTTGTGTGTGTCTCGATGTGTGTGTGTGTGTGTGTGTGTGTGTGTGTGTGTGTGTGTGTGTGTGGCGGGCCAAGCCATAAATCTAGTCTCCCGTGACAGTTTGGGCTCTCGCTTGTTGTCTTTCGTGTCGTGTTATGTTTGGTGAAAATCGTCTGGTTTCTGGTTTCGGGTGTCCCTGGAGCTCCTTAAAGGTCCGGCGTGCCATGGTTATTCTTATTATGATGTGGTGAGAGGAGAGGGCCCCCCCCTCTCCTCTCACCACATCATAATAAGAATAACCATGGCGAGAGGGGAGGTAGAAGCAAAACAACATGAAACCGATACGATGAGGTGTCGCTGAGAAGCGAAACGCGAGACTCAAAGTGTACTCGTAAATTCATAAAGGGAGGCTATTTCTGGGCGTCCAGCAAGCCCTAGTGCTAGCTTAAGTCAGGGAGGTTTCCTATGGTCTGACATAGAGAATGTTTAAAAGGTAACTTTGGTATGTTTTTGGTCCCTTTTTTTCCCACCATTTTTATCCAAGTGGCCAGTGCGGCCTTTCAAATTGGTCCATTATTGAGTGGCAAAGCTTCAGCCGTCAACCACGAAACGTCCATAGTACAGTTCCTCCAAAAGGTCTTGTTTTTGCCTCTGAAACACCCTGACTACAATTCTACAAAGGTGTCTGACAACATTATGGAAAGATCCTGAAAGAGACATACAAGTTTTTCCCTTTACCTTTCGCCTGAACCGGTCTGTTTGTCATTGTGTCTGACCTCTCGCTCGAGGAGAAGTCCCACATTGTTCAAATTGGCGCAATATTCAAGCGCGCCTTTGAAAATCTTTGCGACGACGCCAAGCTACAATTTCTGTCGTCCAACACAACACACTCCTCTCTCTCTCGCTCTCTGACGCTCCAACTCACCAGTTCTCGTCCCTGCGATGACTCGACTCTCGCGAGACTTCTCCTCGGGCGAGACTTAGGCTGGTTAGACATAATAACAAACCAGGCTGGATCAGGCGAAAGGTAAAAGGAACAAAATAAGTTGCGTTTCTCTGCGGGGGATCCTCTCCCATTATGTTGTCAGACACGTATGAGAACAATCTGAGCCAAGTCGGTGGCAAAAGCAATCAATTTGAGACAACGTAGTACTTTGACCGGGTGTGATTGCCCCAACAGGGTTACTACATATTGCGGCCTGTTTTTGGCAGATGATCGCTGAAACGTTCTCACTCGGTACTGGACCAATTTTCCGCAGTAGTCACTTCTCAGGAGCCTAAAAATGATGGCTAAATAGGGTCCAGGTTGAATAATCTTGAAGTTATCCTTTTAGGGCACCGTAGCGTCGTGAGTCTCAGAGAAAAAGGTACTGGGTTTGATTCCCACGTTGTATTTCGGAGGCGTACCTTGAGCACCTTGTTCAAGGTACCTGAGCAAGGTTGCGTAAAATAATTTTCATTTGAAATAGAAATGATTAAATGTTGTATTCATTTGTCGAGTCAAACATGTAAACATCTGTTGCCTTTAGCTCTGAAAATGCGTGGGATTTATTTTTGTCTTTCTTTCTTCTATCATTATAAAATGAATACTTTCCGTACTTTGAGTTATTCTTGGCTTTGTGTCAGACTACGCAAGACATTTTCCCGTCGCTTTGGGCCACAGTATTGGGAATTGGGAATTAGACATCATGTATTCACTTCATTTATTCATAGGCCTGTGATTAATTGAACCTGATGGATTCATCAACAATGAAAATCCATCCATGCCGGGCACTATTATGATGTATTAGGATCTCTCTCTCCCTCTCTGCCTCTCTCTCTCTCTCTGTCTCTCTCTCTCTCTCTCTCTCTCCCTCTTTCCTCCATCCCCTTGCGTTTTCATCTATGGCTCTCGCTATCTATCCATCTCAAACACACACACACAGCACACAGGTCTTTACCGCCGTTGTTTGCATGGGTGGGTGGGGTGGGGTGGGGGGGGGGGGGGGGGGCACGTGCTGCATGTAAATCCCTTTGATTGCCCGTGTGCCTCTGGGCCCTGGCATGGAGTGGCCACTGCCCACACAGCACCAACGCACCACCCCCACCACCACCCCTACCCACCACCACCACCTCCACCCCCTTGACCACCTCCACCTCCACCACCCATGTGTTTGCACACCGAGATTGAAAGAGCTACACCATCGACCGTGTCTCTCTCTTGACTTTGTGTGTGTCTGTGTGTGTGTGTTCATGTTCCCCCCCCCCCCTCCTCCCCCTAGCTGGTGGCCATCTTTGAGGAGGTCCCGCGGGGCGGAGCGTCCAGCCCCAACGGCAGCATCTCCTCCTACAACGGAAGTGCTAGCCCCGCCCCCAGCACGGATCCCCTGCAGTACACCTCCCACTTCATGCCGCAGGACCAAATCAGGGCGGAGATCGAGGTCAACGAGGCCGTGCTCAAGAGCAGTAGGTGTCTCCTCTCTGGATGAAAGCGAAAATGCACGTCAAACATGTCTTGTTTTACTTTAATTCTGATTTTATTGTCAATTTTGTTTGTCGGTTACTCATCGATTTATCATTTATTCTTCTTTGTTATTATTATTATTTCTATGTCTGTAAAGGAGTAGTAGGCAAGATTTTCGAGGAAATTCCACGAACCGTCAAGAATTTGAAAGGATCGAAGGCAAAAAAAAAACATCTTCACCCTACCCTAAGCCCCTCCCACCAAATTATCCACCAATCGTGCGCGTGCAGATCAGCGTAGCAGAGAACTTGACTGATTGGTTGTCTTTTGGCTTGTGTGTTGAGCATTTTCGACACCTTACCACACAGTCATAATGTCATACATTTAGATTCATAGATTTATGTCATTGCATTTACAGATAGCTGCTAGAATGTGTAATTTGATCATTTTTATTTAATTATTTCCAGAAATATTGCCTCCTGTTCCTTTAATGTAAAATTGCGGTAACACGTTACCAGAGCCCACGGGGATTTGTTGAATTACCTTTCAGTATTTTTATATCCAATCTATTTTTATGTCCAAAATTAGACAAATGGATGCATATGTGGATGTCTAAAGCTGTGAGAAGCAATCATCCAATAAAATCCTATTTAGTCTGGTTTATATTAGCAGGCGCTTAACTAGGTATGGGTTCGGCCATCTTGCTAAAGGCTACAGGCTGCATGTTAGGGGCATACATTGAGGTTCGAACCCAGTGACCTTTGGCTGTGTGTTGATGTTGAACGCCGGAAGAACTAGCTCTAGACTATCCTGCCTATTTTGTCCCTTTGTCGTTCGAACGCTGTGTGCTAAACTCATAAAGCAGACCTCGGGACAAGGTTTAAAATACACACGTGGAAGTAGGCATTTCTGAGCACATCTGGCGAGAACCACCTGAGGATGTAATATCCAATCAACACTTTCTTGTCTTCAATGAAAGTGTAAAAGGGGAGCGTTCTGAGTACGCAGGATTAAAAAAAACTTTAACTGCAGTTTCCCAAAGTTCTAAAGTTGCCTCGTTAAGATGCCGCGAAATCTCGCGACTTAACGATTCTCACCCCACATGCGTGTGTGTGTGTGTGTGTGTCTCTCTCTCTCTCTCTCTGTGTGTGTGTGTGTGTGTGTGTGTGTGTGTGTGTGTGTGTGTGTGTGAGTGTGAGTGAGTGTAGTATGTACATACTAGGGATGGGTACCGAGAACCGGTACCACTATGGAACCGGTTCCCCGTACAACGGTACTAACCGTACCGATCAAAACGCATATTTCGGTGCCTCATTTCGGTGCAGTAGTTAAATGCATTTTAAATATCCACCGCATTTCAGACCGGGTAATCCTTCTAGTGATTGCATAGATCGTCATAACTGCGCGAAGATTTGATGCATTCATCCTGATTGATAAAAACCCGACAATGCGCGCCTGCCCCCCCCCCACTCGCTGGAACCTTATTACCTGTTATAAAACGCAGAAGCGCCCTGGTCCTGTTCAACTTTACTTGAATGAGCCGTCGAAAGACTGGACGTTTTGATCAAGATCACCAGCAATGAGTTGATAAGTGTGACTACAGTCCGTCTTGTGTGTGTGTGTATGTAAGAAATCGCCGGCAACACACACCCCAAGAAGACGGACTGTAGTCACGGTGATCAGCCTTCATTGCTGGTGATCTTGATCAAAACGTCCAGTGTTCTTACGCTCATTCAACTAAGTTGAACAGGACCCGGCGCTTCTGCGTCTTAATAAGGCTAGCGACACCCGCCAGACTGTCGCACTTTTCTTTCCATTCTCACCGTCTATGATGATCTTTTGATGGTTTGTTTTTTTCCCACTGTAGAAACCACCACCGGCTCTCTGTTCCATCAAAGTTATTCATATTATTCATTCAATGAATATTTTCGCTTAAAATCCTCTTACGATATGTGTGTGTTGTCTCTGACAGGACTTTGACAGCTTGTCACTAAGGCTAGTTAGTCACGGGAATGGCGCGCTGTGACTTGGCCGAGCCGGATATATTGAGTCTGCTGAAAATCTGTCCGTGGCGTTTATCACAGTTTGGAAAGAAGGGAATAATATAATAATATAATAATATAATAATATCATAATATAATGCAGAGAAACTAGCCGGTTGTTCGCGTTTTGCAGAAACGATTCTTTTTTTTTTTGTTAATGGCGCTTATCGCGTTTTGGAATCAAACTCTTAATAATTAATTCAATTTGAATGTCCGTTGTCCACACATAACATTTTCGTCCCGTCAACGAAGTAAAAATAGATTTAGTCACAGTTTTTATTTTCAAAGATCCGTTTTCGTCACGTCAACGTCACGTCTTAGTCATGGGAAAAGGTCGTTAAGCATATTTTTCGTCAAACATTTCGTTAACGAAATTAACACTGGTTGTTGTTTGCTCTTTTTAAAGAAGGTATCGGTTTCTGGCACCGTTTTGGCACCGGTATCCGTTTTAAAAGTATCGGTTTGGGCACCGGTATCGGATAAATCTAAACGATACCCAACCCTACTCACACCAACCTAACTTGACTCCTGCTTGCCCCCTCACCCTTGTCCTGCCTCCCCCCCCCCCCTTATACCCTTATACCCCTGACCCCCCATCATCACTGGACACTGACTCCACCGCCATTCAGCCCCCGCCCTCCCCCCTCCCCTCCCCAAGCACCTGCCAGCCAGTCACTCCAGCCTGGCGAGTCAGCAGGCACTCAGACTGTGACCCATTAAACCCCTCCCCCCCCCCCGCCCCCCATCACCCCCTCCCCCCCCCCCCCCCCCCATCACCCCCTCCCCCCTCCAAACTCCCATTCTTGAGGCTCCGCCCCCCCCCCCTCCCCCCTTCGCACGGTTCTGCCGCTAACTAGATTAGAGCCCCCCCTCCCTCCCTTAGCATAGCCCGCGGTGAGCGGCCCCCTTGATGAATAGTATCCCTTTTATGTTTCCACGTAAGTGCACGTGCGCGCGCACACACACAACACACACACACACACACACACACACACACACACACACACACACACAACACACACACACACTGAACCCTGACTAAGTTAGTTATGTCGTGACCCCGCGCGTCACCCTCCTGCACGGAGCGAGACTGATGCAATAAGCCACCTTTTGTCATTTAGATGCACGCAAAAACACACTCCGACACACCCACACACACACACGCAGACACACACACACACACACACAGATACATGCATAGATACATACAACACACACACACACTGAGACAGACACACCCACACACACGCAGACACACCCTTACACACACACATGAGTTAAACAATGCTATCCACTAAAACTAGCCTGCTAATTTAATCTGCTAGTATTCATGGGGGGGGGGGGGGTGTGCGTGTGTGCGTGTCTCCAGATGACAAAAGGCGTGTCCATGTGCATTGTCTCCTTTGTGCACGCTAACAAGATTTAGTTTTATTTGACTCTCCTCCTCCTCGCCACTTTACATCCCCTCGTGTCCATCATTCTCCTGACACCGGTGTGTGTGTGTGTGTGTGTGTGTGTGTGTGTGTGTCTGTGTGAAGAGAAGAGAGGCTATATTTACCGTTAGCTGTCTGTCTATTCTCAAAGGGGCGAGCGAGCTTCGCCGTGAACGTCACATCTGTGCTCGTAACGAAGACTGTGGATGAATAAAAACGTGTTTCCTTCTGAGCGTTGGCATGACCACATTGTGTCTGACGCACACTGATGTGTGTGTGTGTGTCTCTGTGTGTGTATTGTGTTCATATGTGTGTGTGTTTGTGTGTGTATGTTTACCTGTGTGCGTAGATGTGTTTGTGTGTGTGTGTTTTGTTCAGTTTTGTGTGTGTGTGTGTGTGTGTGTGTGTGTGTGTGTGTGTGTGTGTGTGTGTGTGTGGTGTGTGTGTGTGTGTGTGTGTGTGTGTGTGTGTGGTGTTGTGTGTGTGTGTGTGTGTTGTGTGTGTGTGTGTGTGTGTGTGTGCGCATGACGGTATAATGTGTGTCCCTCCTGTTTTGCCCTCGGATCAGGTTGAATGGGTTGTTTTAACAGGCGGATTGTTCGGCACGCACGCGCGCGCACACTCCCAGAAAGAGTCCTTGTCTCGTAGTTACCTGAGGCCAAGGCAGGTCTATCGATCGCCATGGATACCAGACACGCACACGCACACACAACTAAACACACACACGCACATATATATAAACAGACACGCATAGTAAACACATACAGTGCTGTACATGATACACACACACACACACACACACACACACACACACACCAACACACACACACATAGCTACTACAAAGGAAGAGGAAAATGCTAAAATAGCCTTCCCCCGCCTCTGGCTACAGGGAACATTCAAAATAAAAGCCTCATTGTTCTGCGGTTGCATAAGAAGCCTGGTTGTTGTTCAATGTCTCGAGGCTGTGCTGGAGGCAAGGTGCACACACACACACCACACACACACACACACACACACACACACACACACACACACTTGCAGAAACCTCTGCTGCCTTGTTGAGAAGGGCAGGAACGCGGTTTTGTGCTGCTGAGAATTATTTCCGCTTTTCAAAATAAAAGCCCCCTCCCAAAAGGCTACGTTTCTTTGTTTGTGTGTCCGGACTCCCCTGCACTGGGGACCGTATATCACTCGCCGTCTAGTGTGCTCATTCATCATTCATCATCTTAGCGGAACCATTTAAACTATTACTACTATATTCCTGGATGCTTTCCAACACCAGACATCGCAAAACCCTCCCTCTTCCGTTTCTGTTGCTCTTCTTTTCTTCGAATGCATCATCTACTATCCCAGTGGTTCTCAAACAATTCTTTTCTTTTTACTAACGTAGCCCCTCTAAGATATCTTTTCGTCACGAGAGTCACGCACGCCAACCCCCCACCCTGGTTGCGGCGTCGGTGGCACACATCTCGGCTCTGCCTTCTCCGCGAGGGGGGGTTTACACGTGTCTCGCCTTGGCTTTTTTTTTATTCCTTTTCCCGGTGAGCGCTAAAAATACCCGCACGCGCCTAGCTTATAGGCGCCCCCCCCCCGCTAGCTAGCGTGCCGTTCACCTGCTAACCTGCTTCTTGCCTTTGTGGTGTCGCGGGGTGAAACTGTTCGCTTCAACAACCGACGGTTTGATCCTCGACCCCCCCCCGAACGCCATGGGCATGGATCCCACCCTCCACCCTCTCCGGATTATTTGTGTCTTTTGCGGGTGCAGTGCATTGTGGGTTGTCGTCTTATTTTCGTCGATTTTTCGGTTGTTGTTTTATTTTTTGTTTAACCTGCGTTTCCTTTTTCGCTCCAGAAATAGCACTCGTCAAATTTTTGGGAAAAGGGAGAGCTTTTGATTCAATTTAATAATAACTTTTGACTTTTGAGCTTTTTTGAGGGGAATATGACAAAGGGTACATTCGTCTCGCGCATCTCAACGTTTTTAAAATATTGGATCATATTCTCATCGCGTTAATTCCCCCGTCTTCGTGGAAGTATTCCATCTCTGAACAGGTGTAGCTAGTAACAGTGACGCACGGATGTGGTTGGCGTCCTTTATGCTTTGGCATAATTAAGCCAAATAATTATAGAATATTTGTACAATACATCATATGATCCGCATACGATCTGCATATCCGATGGATATGAGGCGTCGTGGGATACACGACACGTGGAATTACCTCTGCATGCAGAATACACACACACACACACACACACACACACACACACACACACACACACACACACACACACACACACACACGATGAAAAAGACATGCAAAGGCCCACATGATCCTTATCGACGTGGGAATTATCGATTGGCGCTCTCAGGAGTGGAAGCCTCGCGTTCGTCCATCAATGCAAACAAAAGAGCTCGACCCCGGAACGCCCTAATCCATCCATCGCCCCTTCCCGCCCTCCCGGGCCTCCTCGACACCTCCCCGAAGGCTCCATCCCCGCCATTACCGCCGCCTGCCGGGGTCAGTGGTCAACGGGGTCAACGCTGGCTCAGTCCTCCGCCCCCCTCGTGATGCCTTTTAACATGAGCGCCTTGATGGCGGTGGCCGCTGGACTTGACTTGTGTTGTGTGTGTCTGTGTGTGTGTGTGTGTGTGGGGGGGGGCTATAAGCAGAGGCGGATTTATGGAGGGTCCGGTTTTGATCGGTGGCCTGGGGCCTCCCCTCCTGCCCCACCCACCCCACCCACGGGTGCAGAAGGGACCGTGATCATGATGATGATGAACGGTCACTTGATGAATTCCCGTTCGATGACTGCTGGCGGGAGGGGTTGTTTTTGCAAAAGCTGTGTGTGTGTGTGTGTGTGTGTGTGTGTGTTTGTCTGTCTGCCTGCCCATCCATGTTTCTGTCTGTGTGTATGTGTGCACGTCTGTCTGTCTGTCTGTCTGTCTGTCTGTCTGTCTGTCTGTCTGTCTGTCTGTCTGTCTGTCTGTCTGTCTGTGTGTGTTTTCTTGGAAGTGGAGGCCGTGACTTAAAGTTCAGGAATTTCTCCTCTGACCACACAGGAGCTGGTCAGGGGGAGCTAGTCTGATTTATAGATGGTTTAATAGCCATTTGACCGTCGCCATTTTACAAAACGGTGACGCTGGAAGCCGCCTTGTAAGACACGGTGTATTTATAGGGCTCCAACCCGTCCAAACCCCGCCAGGCATTCTGACTGCTTTACAGAGGCAGGGAAACCGCATTTTAACGACTTTTAAACATCAATAAAACACAAGCATTTTAAGTAGGAATGTCATTATAAAAAGCGCGAGGTAACCGAACAATGGTACTGCTGTGTACGTACTACAGAGGTCCCGACCACCGACCCTGCCAAACGCAATCCGTTCTTAAGTGGGCCTCATTAGATTAGAGTTTTGGCAAGCGAAGATGCTTTTAAGTTTGCATTTTAAGCAGCGTCGCTATTTTCTGAAGCGCCACCCACTGGAAGTTTAGTAAGGGGGGGGAAAACACTTAAACATCGAAAGCTGTAGTCTCGCTTTTAAGCTCTTTTAATATCTTTTAAAGTCCTTTTTAATAACAGAAACGTGCGTGGAATGGTTCTCCGTGTGATTGAGGGGCACCAGCAGCGTTAAATGTTTTTTAGGTTTTTTCCTACTTCACCCCAGCAAAAGTAATTTCCCTGGGAGTGTTTACAAATAAAAAGTTTTTACGACGCATGCCCACCATTCCATTCCATTCTCTTTGTTTATGATTTTAATGTATTTTTTTTTTTAATTGGAAGATGGAAAGATGGCGGCTGTGACTATTCCCTGCCTTTTTCTGTCACTTCTCTGTGGCCCCGAGACTTTCATGACGCAAGCGGCCGCCATCTTTGTGAATCGCAGCAATACATTATCATAGATAACGAATTACGTAACAAAACGGCATGACAACGAAGTGTCTGTGTCTGTGTGTGTGTGTGTGTGTGTGTGTGTGTGTGTGCGCAACATGCAGCGTTGCCGCCACATTTTTCAAGGCCCCAAATCTCTTTTAAAAGAGATGGAAGATTCAACAAATGGATCCACACCACGTTGCTTTTTTGCTGCAATCTATAAAAAAATATCTTATTTGCTGGTGACTGACTGGTGATCCTCTGTTGGTTTGAATGGGCAATTGACTGGCACCAGTTTTAGCCAATAAGAAACTGCCGCTAATGTCACATGTTTCGCCAGAGATGTTGACTCTCTGGTTATTCACTGATGCACTCTTCAACCTTTCCAAGTGTTCTGTTATTCATCTCTCTCTCTCTCTGTCTCTCTCTCTCTCATATCCAGACACACCTCTGCTGGTGAGGAGCAGCAGTGACTCGGCCTTGGCCCCGCCTCTGGAAGTGATGGCCCCGCCCCCACACGAAGACCCCAGGGCACCTGACGCGGTAGGAGCGCGCCCCCAAGTTTCAGTCGGTCATTCTACATTCAACACAGTGTACCCAAGTACTGTATGACTCATAAGATTCAGTTAATAATAGTTAGTCATGGTTATAGGTCGTATGCTTGTCAAACGGGGGGAAATTCAAAGGCACAAAGAAAATGGCTATTTGGAAAAGTAATGGAGGGAAAGCACACTTCAACTGAGCACTTTTCCCCTCCGAGGTCGCTCGGATGGAAGGGCAAAGAAGAGGATTCAGGAGAGGCTTAGAGGAGGAGAAGCAGAGCGTAGTCGACTAACACACACACACACACACACACACACACACACACACACACCCCAGGCAGTACTTTAGGAGGGTCAGCTTTTCAAGTGCTCCCCTTCTTTTCTTTCTTTCAATTAACTACTTTGTGCAAAGTCTGTTTTTGTGCTTTTTGGTGTGTGCGTGCACGTGTGCGTCTATGTGGGTGTGCGTGTGTGCTCAATGATCATAATAATTACTTTATTAATTTACAAAGCACCTTTCCAATAAAGGATATTGACAATAAAACAGTATGACACGGGAAATTGACAAGAAAAAAATAAAACAATAAAGATTAGGAAGATAATGAGTGAAGAACTAATAAAATAATCTAAATGAAGGCCAATTTTATAGTTTTGTTATGAGCGGGATATCATAAAGTCTGCGCGTTAAGAGATGTTTAATGAAGACCTTGGGGCTTGGAAATGACTGTCAACAACTACAACGGTAACACTAAACATGTTATGAAAGACGTGTGTCGCAAAACACACGTCTTTTGTAACATGTTATTTAGTGTGAACCTCTGAACCAATATTAAACGCAATAAAGTTAATAAAAAAAAAATCCCGTCTTGATACTCGGCAGCCAAATACAAGTACAAAGTACTGAGTACTAAGTACACTATGCTAGCATGAGAGGCCGGGATTGTGTAGTGGTTTGGGGGTGTATCTAACTCCCAGATTTAAGATGCAAGAAGTTTAATTGTCACATGAAATGTAAATGAAAACGTGGCGATGCCCAGCAGAATGTTCACAAGAACAATAGAATAAAAATTACACACATTTTGACAGTGTTTACAGCAAACCGAGAGGCAGAAATGAGAAATCTGTACAAATGGCATATACTGTAAATGGCAAATGGCATAACAACAAGGCAATATAAAGAACACAAATACGAAAAAACGTACAGAATAAAGTGAGTACAGACCACAGTTCCATGAATGTATTCAACATTTCTTTATTGCCATACGTAACAAGTACATGGAATGCTTACTTCCCATTCACTACTGCAGTATTCTTATAAACATATTCTAAACTACTCTAAACAATTAGTAATGGTACCTAGTACATCAAGTAAAAAGTACAGTATGTCATAAGTTCTGTCGTGGTTATGTAGTAAAACTATGAACGTAGGGTAGTGTATTTGACTCCCCACTTCCCAGTTGAAGGTTGTCAGTTCGAACCCCAAGGTCCTCGATTCTTCCTTGAGCAAGATTCCCTCAACTGCCTACGTGCTCATGAGCAAAAGCCATCTGAAAATGTTTTGTTGCTTTGGATAAAAGGCAACTACCGAATACTTGGAGAGTTGGTGTACAAGTACTTCTCCGTGCGGTGGACGGGTTTATCACCGAGTAATTGATGACTTTCTCCAGATATTTAATCTGTAACTGACACTTGGTAAAATCTATAGAGCTGAGACTCTGGATCAGGGGTGTGTGTGTGTGTGGTGTGTGTGTGTGTGTGTGTGTGTGTGTGTGTGTGTGTGTGTGTGTGTGTGTGTGTGTGTGTGTGTGTGTGTGAGAGAGACGTGCATGAGGTTCTGTCACAGCTCTTGGGCAGATTGAGTCCGGGAGGTTCCATAAATCAATAGACTATCACTTCATCTGCACTCACTCACTCCTCGACTCTACTCTCTCTCTCTCTGTCTCCTCTCTTCTCTCTCTCTCTCTCTCTCCTTCCTTTATCATCGTGCCAGTCTCTCACTTCCAGCCCCTCCCCAACACACACACACACACACACACACTCTCTCACAGTGAGACATGTAGACATGCTGTGATCCTGTGTCTTGTGGGGGGGGGGGGGGGGGTATTGAAAGGCAGATAAGGTGTAATTAAGGCCAATACGGTGATAAATACACAGACCCCCCCCCCCCTAATTGATTTGTGCTGACCGCTGTGCAGACATACCAAGGTTGTCTGTCTCTCTCTCTCTCTCTCTCTCTCTCCCAATGTCTCTCTCCCGTTTACACACAGATAGCCACTCTCTAACGTACTTGTCTTACTTAAGATTCGTGATACACTTCATTTTCTCTGCGATAAAAAATTTCAATGTAAATGTCGCTTTAGTGTCATAATATTAACACTCTGCTACTTCTGTGCAGTTAGCATGTGGATCAGCCTTTGTAAGATAAAAAGACTGTGTGCATTGGCCGGGAATCGAACCCGGGCCTCCCGCGTGGCAGGCGAGAATTCTACCACTGAACCACCAATGCTTACATGCTGGTACATCGCTCTCTCTCTCGGCACCCTCTCCTCAATGTCACTCGCCCACTTTCACAGAGCAGATTGTCACTCTCTTGCTGACAGTCTTGGACTTTCTTCACCACTTTTTCTTCTTGCTTGTCTTTCTTTTATGCACTTTTTCCGTCACTCTTTCGCGACACTCCTTTCTCGCTAATTCCTCTGACCCACTTTCTCTCTAACTCACTTTCTCTGACTCAATCTTTCACTCAAACTCTCTTTATTTCTCTGACTCACTATTTATCTTCCACATTCTTTCACACTCTTGCTCGAACTCATTCTGTCTCACTCTTCCACTCGGTGTAATGTTTTCCTTTCCTTTTAAGCGAAAAAAAGACAAACTCTTGGTCTCTCTCTGTGATTTCCATTTGCTTTACTGTCATAATCTGTGAACGTTTAACCTGTGTAAGATAAAAAGAGTGTGTGTGCATTGGCCGGGAATCGAACCCGGGCCTCCCGCGTGGCAGGCGAGAATTCTACCACTGAACCACCAATGCTTACACTATAGAATCTGCTGGGGTCGAAAAACCACTGGTTGTAACATTCAACTGGGTTGAAGGTCCAAATGCTGGCGACTTTTCCTTTCTCGCTCTTTCTCGAATTAACTTTTTGTCTATCTCTCTCTTTCTCTTACTCATGTTCTGTTATTCACAATCAATGGACCTCATTCTGGAACATTTTCTTAAGTGTCTTCTGAAATATCTTCTTACGAACTTCGTAAGAACAAACTTAAGAAATCTGTCCGCCGGATTCATGAACGCGGGGAAATGTGTTCTTAAACCGCCAAAGTGTTCTCAGCTGCGCTCATTCTTAAATGGAACGCGCGTGCTCGTACACCTGAATTAGCATACAGACACGCCCCGCCAGCTCCTTATAAGGGCAACAACAGGACCGTGTGCACACAGGTCCGCATGGTCGCGGTACTGGCGCTCCCTCCTCAGCGCACGATCAGCGATAGCTTCCAGCAGCAGTAGATGAGCCATATTGTGTGTGTAGGCCTAGGGTGCGGACTTGGCCCTTTAAATAGCTGGATTGATCACTGATTATTGGATGGCATGGTTCAATGTACATCATTGATGTTCAAGTCCACGTGCAAGTTCAAGGTTCTATTTGTCACATGCAACATCATACCAGTAAGATGAGCAGTGGAATGTTTCTCCACTGGCTCTTACAATGTACACACTAAGCAAGGTAAAGAAAATAGAACCAACAATGAAAAACAACAATAGAGAACAAGACGGCTGAGAGCAGATTCAATTGTACAGTTGAGTTAAATACATGAGTAAGCTACTTGTGGATCTTGATAGGGCCTATCATGGGCGTAGAATTTAGTGGGGACGCTGGGGACATGTCCCCACCGGGGGGACGCTGGGGACATTTTACATTTAGGGCATTTGTCAGACGCTTTTATCCAAAGCGACTTACAAAGAGTACATTTGTTGAAGGAGAGGCAGCAATATATCACTGTGGTACATAAAGATAAGAATAGAGCTGTTTTTGAGCATTCATAACGAATAGGACGCTGGGGACATGTCCCCACCAATATCCAGCGATATCCCCCCAGAGACGCTGACTCGGAGCCCGACGCGCGCGCCTCACGGGAGCGTAATTGTGCATCCTTCGTGCAATATCTGTGATGTCCACCAACGTCCTAAACAACAATACGCCCTTGGGCCCGATGTATATGATGTATATGATGTATATGATGTATATGATGTATATTATGTAGGCCCATATGTAGGCCTATATATTTTAGTTCTGGATATTCACATGTTCATTCACAGAATGTAGATGTGTCAATTCTATTCCCCTATGTCTATATCCACGTGATTGAGTTTAGTGCTTATTTATTTATTCACTGCCATTTGCAGTGTTCGTGTCGTGCTTTTATTTATTTTATTTTTATTATTCTACGATGCCTCGTAGAATAATTACTATGCATGTGAAACGTAAATGATACAAATATTCTCGTATTTATTATTATTATAATTATTTACATCCGAGGATGTCTGTAGAATTGATGTGAACGCAATCACCAATGATTTCTCACAAATTCAGCCCTTAAGAACATGGGCGCACTCCAAATAGGTCGCTACGACTGCTTTTCCGTGTTCTTAAATCCTGTTTTTAGCTAAGAAGCAATCCCAGATGAGAAACCATTCTTGAATGCCAGAATTGTCCCAGGAACTTAGTAAGTGGAGTTAAGAAGAAATTTCTTCTTAACTTTTTCTTAACTGCGTTCCAGAATGAGGTCCAATGTTTCTCTATCTCACTCTTTCTTCCTTACTCTTTCTCTAACTTAATCTTTTTTTTGTTTAAAACTTTTTTAAGCAAAAAAAGACATTCTTGGTCTCTGTGCATGATTTAAATGCTGTCCCTTAAGTGTGATAATACGAACACTTAGCTGCTACTTCTGTACAGTTAGCTTGTGGATCAGATAGAGAGTGTGCATTGGCCGGGAATTGGTGTAAAGTTTTTTTTTAAGCAATCTCTTGGTCTCTCTGTGATTTAAATGCTATACAGGTGCATCTCAATAAATGTGAATATCGTGGAAAAGTTAATTTATTTCAGTAATTCAATTCAAAAAGTGAAACTCCTATATTATATCGATTCATTACACACAGTGAAATATTTCAAGCCTTTATTTCTTTTAATTTTGATGATTACGGCTTAGAGCTAATGAAAACCCAAAATTCTGTATATCAGAAAATTTGAATATTACATAAGACCAATAAAAAAAAATAAGGATTTTTAATACAGAAATGTCGGCCTTCTGAAAAGTATGTTCATGTATATGCACGCAATACTTGGTCGGGCCTCCTTTTGCATGAATTACTGCATCAATGTGGCGTGGCATGGAGGCAATCAGCCTGTGGCACTGCCTGTGGGGTTATGGAAGCCCAGGTTGCTTTGATAGTGGCCTTCAGCTCATCTACATTGTTGGGTCTGGTGTCTCTCATCTTCCTCTTGACAATACCCCATAGATTCTCTATGGGGTTCAGGTCAGGCGAGTTTGCTGGCCAATCAAGCACAGTAATATCATGGCCATTAAACCAGGTATTGGTCATTTTGGCAGTGTGGGCCGGGGCCAAGTCCTGCTGGAAAATGAATTCAGCATCTCCATAAAGCTTGTCAGCAGAAGGAAGCATGAAGTGCCCTAAAATGTCCTGGTAGACGGCTGCGTTCACTTTGGACTTGAATAAAACACAGCGGACCAACACCAGCAGATGACATGGCTCCCCAAATCATCACTGACTGTGGAAACTTCACACTGGACTTCAAGCAACTTGGATTCTGTGCCTCTCCAGTCTTCCTGCAGACTCTGGGACCTTGATTTCCAAATGAATTGAAAAATTTACTTTCATCTGAAAAGAGAACTTGGGACCACTGAGTAAATGTACAGTTATTTTTCTCCTTAGCCCAGGGAAGACGCTTCTGATGTTGTCTCTGGTTCAGGAGTGGCTTGACACGAGCAATGCGACAGTAGCCCATGTCCTGGATACGTCTGTGCGTGGTGGCTCTTGATGCACTGACTCCAGCCTCAGTCCACTCCTTGTGAAGCTCCCCCAAATTCTTGAATGGTCTTTGCTTGATAATCCTCTCAAGGCTGCGGTTATCCCTGTTGCTTGTGCACCTTTTCCTACTACACTTTTTCGTTCCACTCAACTTTCTATGAATATGCTTGGATACAGCACTCTGTGAACAGCCAGCTTCTTTAGCAATGACCTTTTGTGGCTTACATTTACATTTACATTTACATTTAGGGAATTTGGCAGACGCTTTTATCCAAAGCGACTTACAAAGAGTACATTTGTTGAAGGAGAGCCAGCAATATATCACTGTGGTACCTGAAGATAAGAGCTGTTTTCGAGCATTCATAGTTACGAGACGAATAGAACGAGTTTCATAATTGCCAAGTTGCCTGCATAAGTAGCTGGGCAGGCGTGCAATTCTAAGCATGCTACAACATCTGAGAATGAACAACAATGCTAAGTGCCATTAATAAGTTTTAAGACATATAAACACACAGGTTAGTGCTGGGGGGGGTTATGTAGAGTCCAGGTGAACTCTGAACAGCTGGGTCTTGAGTCTCTTGCGGAAGCTGGCCCTCTGTCCTGACATGAGCCGGGAGCTCATTCCACCACTGAGGAGCCAGAACCGTGAAGAGTTGGGACTTGGAAGAGCGATGTTTGGCTGTTTTTAGTGAAGGCGGTACCAGTCGTTTGGCAGAAGTTGCAGAGCGGAGTGCTCGGGTTGGGGCGTAGGGTCGGACTAATTTTTGGAGGTAGGTAGGGGCGGTTCCGTTGACAGCCATGAAAGTCAGTACCAGTGTCTTGAATCGAATGCGAGCGATTACCGGGAGCCAGTGGAGGTTGCGGAAGAGGGGGGTTACATGGGAGAATTTAGGTAGGTTGAACACGAGGCGTGCTGCTGCGTTCTGGATGCGTTGTAAGGGCTTGATTGTTGAGGCGGGGAGTCCAGCCAGGAGAGAGTTGCAGTAGTTAAGACGAGTGATAACGAGTGCTTGGACCAGGATCTGCGCTGCTTCACGTGTGAGGAAGGGCCGGATCTTGCGGATGTTGTAGAGAGCAATTCTACAAGATCGGGCCACAGAGGTAATGTTGGCGTTGCAGGACAGCTGGTCATCCAATACCACGCCAAGGTTCCTTGCCGTGGGTGCAGGGGAGACTTCGATGTCCTCGATGGTGACAAGTAGGTCCATCTGAGGGCAGTCTTTACCCGGTATGAAGAGAAGCTCAGTCTTGTCGAGGTTGAGCTTCAGGTGGTTGGCGGTCGTCCATCTGCTGATGTCGGCCAGGCATTTTGAGATGCGTGTTGCGATGTGGGTGTCTGAGGGGGGGAAGGAGAGAAACAGTTGGGTGTCATCAGCATAGCAGTGGTAGGAGAAGCCGTGGGATGTGATTACAGAGCCGAGAGATCTAATGTATAAAGAAAACAGAAGGGGTCCCAGTACTGAGCCTTGGGGTACTCCGGTGTCAAGGGTGCAGGGTCTGGACAGGGAGCCATTCCATGTGACCTGATAAGTGCGATCTGTCAGGTAGGAGGTGAACCAGGATAACGCAGTTCCAGTGATGCCAAGCTCTGCCAGGGTGGAGAGGAGAATCTGGTGGTTCACTGTGTCGAAAGCGGCGGACAGGTCAAGGAGGATGAGCACGGATGAGAGGGAAGAGCTTCTGGCGTCGCGAAGGGACTCTGATACTGCAAGTAGGGCTGTCTCCGTGGAGTGCGCTTACCCTCCTTGTGGAGGGTGCCAATGAATGTCCTCTGGACAACTGTCAAGTCTTCCCCATGATTGTGTAGCCTACTGAACCGGGCTGAGAGACCATTTAAAGGCTCAGGAAACCTTTGCAGGTGTTTTGAGTTAATTAGATGATTAGAGTGTGACAGCGTGAGTCTACAATATTGAACAATATTAAAATTGTCTGAGACACTGAATTTTGGAAACACATAATCTTCACAATTAAAATAAAGGCTTGAAATATTTCACTTTGTGTGTAATGAATCTATATAATATGAGTAACTTTTTACGGTTAGGATAAAAATCATTGTGTGCATTGGCCGGGAATCGAACCCGGGCCTCCCGCGTGGCAGGCGAGAATTCTACCACTGAACCACCAATGCTTACACTGCAGAAGCTGCTGGGTTGACGAAACACTGGGTAACTGTTGGACCAATGACACACTGGATTGAATATTCTCCTTCTGTACAGTTAGTTTGTGGATCAGATAAAAAGAGTGTGTGTGCATTGGCCGGGAATCGAACCCGTCCTCCCGCGTGGCAGGCGAGAATTCTACCACTGAACCACCAATGCTTACATTCTTGGATTTCTGTTGTCCCTCTCTGTGTCGTCCCCCTCCCCCTGTCTTTACTCTCCTCCATGTCTCTTGTTTTTGACCCGATTTCTCCGGCTGAGAGAACTTCCTGACCTAGGGCTGCCGAGAAACAAAATGATGTCATTTTGTGGGCTGGCCCGAGGTGTGATAACAAAGTTCTCGCGGAGTATGGATCGCCGGTTAAAGCGACATAGCATTTACATCACGAGACCAAAGAGTTTCTCTTTTTGGCTTAAAAAAAGTTTCACATGAAAAAAAACTTTGAAAGAGTCGATTAACAGAAGTGCATAACAGAAACCAAAAATTAATTAGAGAGAAAGTGCAGTTAGAGAAAGCGATGATCAGATGATAATAGGCGAGATAAGAAAGACTGTATTTCAATAAGAAACTAATTTTGTATTGATATTCAAACCCAGCAATGATGGGTGAATATTCAATCCAGCAGTGTTCATTGGCTGCCAAACGATTACCCAGCGGCTTTGTCGACCCCAGCAATTTCTATACAGTGTTAAGCAGTGGTAGGAATTCTCGCCTGCCACGCGGGAGGCCCGTGTAACAGGCCAAAGTATACCCCCAGTCCGACTATCCCTGGGGTTAAAGGGGCCTAGGGCTAATTATAACCCCGGCGGTATATTTATGGCCTAGGGGCCAATTCATACCCCTCAGGCCAATTATTTACCCCCATGATATCAGTAGTGTGTGAGCTGATATACACAAGTTGGGATATATTTCTGTGAGTGCTTTGCAGTATGAATAGTTGTCATGCTCTTTACTCTCAGGAGTGGAGAGGGATACAGAACCGGGCAACATTCAACCAATGAGTATTTAAGAATGTACTCTACTAGGTGCATGCACGTTCGAAAAAATAATTAATAAAAAAATTGTATTGTCCGTTTCGACCCACACTCGACCATACCCATCAATGCCTAGCATGTTCTGACAACACCCCTACCTCTTTTAGATTTTTGGCCAAATTTTCCCCTTATGTTAAATTATATTTGTTTTTGTCCAAAATTGTGGAGAAATAGAAGGGGCATATAAAAACTCTGCCCAGCAAAAAAAATTATAAAATTAAAATAAAAAATTAAAAAAAATATATATATATATTTTTTATTTTTTTTGCTAGGCCCAGTTTTTGCTCCCCCCTCTAGGTGGCGCTCGAGGCAACCGCCTTTGTCGCCTATAGGAAGGACCGCCCCTGCTGGAGGGGTATAGTCTGGCCTAGGCCTATTTTACACCCCGGGTATAGTTTGGCCCTAGGACATTTATCCCGGGGAACTCTTGTCCCCGCCCCGGCCCCCCCGCGCCCCCCCGGGCCAAAAGTAATACCAGGTTTAATCTGGGCGGGGGTTAATTTGGCCTTTACACCGGGTTCGATTCCCAGGCATGGACAACACATCTGTTTTTAGGATGGTAGAGATAAAGTGGGAAAGAAAATGTGTAAGAAATAGAAGTACGATTGTGGGTTAGAGAAAGGTGCAATTAGAGATAGAATAAGTGAGCAAGATAAAGAGGAGTTAAGAGAAAAGTGTGGATCAGAGAAAAGCAAGAAACAAATAGCGTCAGAAAGAGTTTGAGTGAAGACAATAAAGCGCAATTTTGGTTTTCATATCCAACTCCTACTGTACGAGTAAATCGTCTGGAACGTACCGGCCAAAATTCACGATTTAATGTGCCAACACTAGTCAAATCGAACAACCTGAAGTGCTTCACACTGCAATGCATAATAAAACAAGCCCGTCAGACCTGTCCTTCCATCGGCATTGACAATTGTCAATAAATACTATATATTTAAAACGCTACCTTGTTTGAGTCTGAGAAAGTTTTTTCTAACCCTTCAACAACGACAGAAAAACATTTCCTCCCGTTCATAATCGGTGTGATGTAATAGCAGGAGGAAGGAGGCAAAGAAACGTATGCTGATTGCCCAAACAAGCTCCACCAACCCCATAATATTCTGTCCCAAATAAAATTCTGAAAGAAATTTCACCCGACTCTAAAATGGAGTCGTCGCGGCTCAA
>PIJE02001664.1:0-77392 GCA_002895965.2 Coryphaenoides rupestris
GGCACACTTGGGGTGAGACGTGGTTACGTTTGGAAAAGGATTGGAAGAGAAAATATTTTGGGCCAAAAGTCAAAATATTGTAAGGGTCCCCCTTATCGCTTTTTTTGGGACAATTTCTGTCATTATTCCTAGTAAACGTTATCCGATCATCGGATAACGTTTACTAGGAATAATGACAGAAATTGTCCCAAAAAAAGTGATAAGGGGGGACCATTACAACAGCATTCACACCGCAATTTCTTCAGAAATTGCCTTTTCTAGTTATCTATGATATTTCCCCATGCTGGGAATAAGGGAGTGTGGTTGTCCATTACACAGAGAACAGAAGGAATGAACTCTGCCAAGGGTGAAGTGAGGAACGTTGGGTGCCAGCTCACTCATTGTGAGGATGTGGTACCACAGGTAGTGGTCGAAGAAGTACTCAGATCTTTGGTAGTAATACCACACTGTAGAAATGCTCTGTTACAAGTAAAAAAGTATTCCCATCAAAATATACTTAAAGTACCAAAAGTAAAAGCATGCATTATGCAGAATGGCCCATTTCAGAATAATATATTATAGTATTGGATTCATGATTGATACATGTCTGCATCGCTTTAATGTTGCAGCTGGTAAATGTGAAGCAATAAAGCCTGGTTGATATGAACAATATAATTAATTTATTGTTATATATAATTTTGTATTGTTAATTTTAATCTGTAAAGTAACGAGTAACTCAATCGGACAGAATGGAGTACAAAGTACAATATTTGCCTCTCAGATTGCAGAAAATAGAAATAATCAAGAAAAGTGCAAGTGCCTCAAATGCACAGTACTTGAGTAAATGTACTTCGTTCCTTTCCACCACCGTCCGCAGGGTTCGGAGGACTATGGGGACCTGGACGACAGCTCGGACCAGACACCCAGCAAGGCCTCCAAGTCCCCCCAGAAGAGCTCCAAGAGGCCCAAGACCGTTCCTGTCAAGGTCAACCTGCTGGACGGCTCCCAGTATGAGACTGGTGTGGAGGTATGGGTTGGTGTCGGTCAGGATTTGCGTCATATTTACAATGCCAGCCATTGGTCCCCCACAACCAAACTCCACACTGTGACTATGTGACACTAGTGAAACTAAACGATAAACTCAATGAATCAGTCAAAATCTTTTCAAAACTTTGCATTTTATAATGCCAGGACACAGTGTAATGGTTAGGACACAAGCCCATTGTTTGATTATTGCAGTTTAATTGAATTTATCTTCTAATGGCTATGCATGCAAATACGTGCAGCATTCATTAAAGTTAAATTACTCTCATTAATTAGCAATATGTACTCCAATGACTCAGGAAAAAACTACAGAATAGGCCTAGTTATTTATTGATGGCTTTTTTTCAAGAGGTGTCAAAACTAAAGAGGCTAATAATTGATCACACGCGAATGCATATGTCAGCTCAGCGGGGGGTTGCTTCGCTACGTAAAACGGAAAATCTATTCTTAGGAATTGTTCTCCCGGCTCAGGAATGATGCAAGCGTTTGAGTCAGCGCAGCGCTAGACTCCACAGCACTGCCCAGTCTTCCTACACCATACCGATAGCAGATAGTGGCTACCGGCTACTGGGATAGCAGTGCTGTGCTGTTGTTTGGGGGCGATTCTCACAACAAATGTGGGTGAGAGAGGAGGTGAATGAACGGGGAACAGGGTGACGTGGGTTGGGTGGGGGTGTGAGGTAGGGTGGGCGGAGGTGAATGAACGGGGAACAGGGTGACGTGGGTTGGGAGGAGGTGATGCAGCAGGAGGGGGTGGAGCCGTGGAGGGGTATGCAGAAATCCAAATCATTTCTGTTGTGAGCCTTTATCCTTTTTGACTTTCCTAAAACAGTTCATTTTAAACAGTTAGTTTGAGGAAACATTAGTATTCTACTGTCTGTTAGTATTCTAGGGTGAGATGTGGTTACATTTGGAAAAGGATTGGAAGAGAAAATATTTTGGGCCAAAAGTCCAAATATTGTAAGGGTCGGCCCTTATCGCTTTTTTTGGGACAATTTCTGTCATTAATCCTAGTAAACGTTATCCGATGGGTTCCAAACTTACAGTACAGCGTCGGCACACTCGGGGTGAGACGTGGTTACATTTGGAAAAGGATTGGAAGAGAAAATATTTTGGGCCAAAAGTCCAAATATTGTAAGGGTCGGCCCTTATCGCTTTTTTTGGGACAATTTCTGTCATTATTCCTAGTAAACGTTATCCGATGGGTTCCAAACTTACAGTACAGCGTCGGCACACTCGGGGTGAGACGTGGTTACGTTTGGAAAAGGATTGGAAGAGAAAATATTTTGGGCCAAAAGTCCAAATATTGTAAGGGTCGGCCCTTATCGCTTTTTTTGGGACAATTTCTGTCATTATTCCTAGTAAACGTTATCCGATGGGTTCCAAACTTACAGTACAGCGTCGGCACACTCTGGGTGAGACGTGGTTACGTTTGGAAAAGGCTTGGAAGAGAAAATATTTTGGGCCAAAAGTCCAAATATTGTAAGGGTCGGCCCTTATCGCTTTTTTTGGGACAATTTCTGTCATTATTCCTAGTAAACGTTATCCGATGGGTTCCAAACTTACAGTACAGCGTCGGCACACTCTGGGTGAGACGTGGTTACGTTTGGAAAAGGCTTGGAAGAGAAAATATTTTGGGCCAAAAGTCCAAATATTGTAAGGGTCGGCCCTTATCGCTTTTTTTGGGACAATTTCTGTCATTATTCCTAGTAAACGTTATCCGATGGGTTCCAAACTTACAGTACAGCGTCGGCACACTCGGGGTGAGACGTGGTTACGTTTGGAAAAGGATTGGAAGAGAAAATATTTTGGGCCAAAAGTCCAAATATTGTAAGGGTCGGCCCTTATCGCTTTTTTTGGGACAATTTCTGTCATTATTCCTAGTAAACGTTATCCGATGGGTTCCAAACTTACAGTACAGCGTCGGCACACTCGGGGTGAGACGTGGTTACGTTTGGAAAAGGATTGGAAGAGAAAATATTTTGGGCCAAAAGTCCAAATATTGTAAGGGTCGGCCCTTATCGCTTTTTTTGGGACAATTTCTGTCATTATTCCTAGTAAACGTTATCCGATGGGTTCCAAACTTACAGTACAGCGTCGGCACACTCTGGGTGAGACGTGGTTACGTTTGGAAAAGGCTTGGAAGAGAAAATATTTTGGGCCAAAAGTCCAAATATTGTAAGGGTCGGCCCTTATCGCTTTTTTTGGGACAATTTCTGTCATTATTCCTAGTAAACGTTATCCGATGGGTTCCAAACTTACAGTACAGCGTCGGCACACTCGGGGTGAGACGTGGTTACGTTTGGAAAAGGATTGGAAGAGAAAATATTTTGGGCCAAAAGTCCAAATATTGTAAGGGTCGGCCCTTATCGCTTTTTTTGGGACAATTTCTGTCATTATTCCTAGTAAACGTTATCCGATGGGTTCCAAACTTACAGTACAGCGTCGGCACACTCTGGGTGAGACTTGGTTACGTTTGGAAAAGGCTTGGAAGAGAAAATATTTTGGGCCAAAAGTCCAAATATTGTAAGGGTCGGCCCTTATCGCTTTTTTTGGGACAATTTCTGTCATTATTCCTAGTAAACGTTATCCGATGGGTTCCAAACTTACAGTACAGCGTCGGCACACTCTGGGTGAGACGTGGTTACGTTTGGAAAAGGCTTGGAAGAGAAAATATTTTGGGCCAAAAGTCCAAATATTGTAAGGGTCGGCCCTTATCGCTTTTTTTGGGACAATTTCTGTCATTATTCCTAGTAAACGTTATCCGATGGGTTCCAAACTTACAGTACAGCGTCGGCACACTCAGGGTGAGACATGGTTACGTTTGGAAAAGGATTGGAAGAGAAAATATTTTGGGCCAAAAGTCCAAATATTGTAAGGGTCGGCCCTTATTGCTTTTTTTGGGACAATTTCTGTCATTATTCCTAGTAAACGTTATCCGATGGGTTCCAAACTTACAGTACAGCGTCGGCACACTCGGGGTGAGACGTGGTTACGTTTGGAAAAGGATTGGAAAAGAAAATATTTTGGGCCAAAAGTCCAAATATTGTAAGGGTCGGCCCTTATCGCTTTTTTTGGGACAATTTCTGTCATTATTCTTAACCGCTTAGAAACACACAAGCGCCTATTGTGACAAGAAAGTGTGAACCACTCTCGAATGCAATAACCCCCCGACTCCAAAACGGTAGGGAAGCAAGTATAGGTGCACCAGCACAAGATACATACAGAGGGCTCATTGGGGAATAGCGTCTTATGAGGTTATTGTGTGCGTGGCTGCAAAATGCGTTTGAGCACGAGATAAGTGCAGTTTGGACATCCATGCCTCTCGCGACTAAACGCTTGGTGTTTGATGCCTAAACCGATGTTGCCCCACTGTCTCATCATGTACTCATGCCGTACTCATGCCCACACAAGCATTGGCAAGGTCGAATAAACGTTTCCAAGAAAGTTGTGAAGACACATCACTTTTGACTGTTTAACCGCTTAGAAACACACAAGCGCCTATTGTGACAAGAAAGTGTGAACCACTCTCGAATGCAATAACCCCCCGACTCCAAAACGGTAGGGAAGCAAGTATAGGTGCACCAGCACAAGATACATACAGAGGGATCATTGGGGAATAGCGTCGACACGAATTATAGAAGGAGCCTTAAGCCATGATTGTGTGCGTGGCAGCAAAATGCGTGTGGGAGCGAGATAAGTGCAGTTTGTACATCCATGCCTCTCGCGACTAAACGCTTGGTGTTTGATGCCTAAAATGATGTTTCTCCACTGTCTCATGATGTACTCATGCCCACACAAGCATTGGCAAGGTTGGATAAACGTTTCCAATAAAGTTGTGAAGACCCATCACTTTTTACTGTTTAACCGCTCAGAAACACACAAGCGCCTATTGTGAAAAGGAAGTGTGAACTACTCTCGAATGCAATAACCCCCCGACTCCAAAACGGTAGGGAAGCAAGTATAGGTGCACCAGCACAAGATACTGTGGCAGGACGGGACATTCCGGCCCCTCCCTCCCGAGTCGCAGCTGTCACCTATCAGCTAATTAGGAGGCAAAGTGGTGACAGCTGCGGCCAATCAAGGACAAGGGGTGACTCGGCTATAAAGCCGCGTGGTGACTCAGAGCTCGGGAGTTCGGAGGGTGCGCCGACGCGCCGACAGGATCGCGGATATCGGAGTTCGCACGGACCCGTACGAGACGGGAGAGGACTTTACCCCGCGGAGCACGGCGATCCGGGAGGAGGAGTCCTGATCGGAGAGGACCCCTCGTGGACAAGTATTGATCTCCTCTGTCTGTTATTAATAAACGGCCCGCCTGTGGAGCCTTAAAACCCAGACTTGGCAGTAGTGTGGTCTTATGCGTCGTGCCTTTGACTGAGCGGGTTGCCACATATGGTGGAGAATGTGGGCTACCCGATTGTAGCGCAGACGCATAGGTAGAGGGAAGAAAAAAAAAACACAAAAAAATAATAATAATAATAATGGACCCAATGGAAGCCCTGTTTAATATTTTTGTAGAGGGTGGTCCGGACATGGATGCCCTGGTCGACCGGTTGGTCCAGGAGGGCAGTCCCCCTGTCACAACCAGCCGGCAGAAGAAAAAAGCCAAGAAGCAGAAGGCTGGAGCGGCTGCCGGGACGGGCCCACGGGTCCCGGAGAGGGAGAAAGCCCTCTCACTCCAGGAGGAGGCCGACCTGGCTAAAGAGCAGGTGGAGCGGCTCCGCCTGGAGTTGACCCGTGAAAAGGGGGAAAAGCTGGAAATGTGCCAGCAGATGGAGGAGATGAGGGAGCGAGTGGCGGCCATGCAGGAGGGAAACCTACGGGGGTACCAGAAGCTGCAGGCCGTGCAGCTCCAGGCCAAGGACCAGCTGAAGGCCGCAGCCCTGCAGAAGGAGAAGGCCAAAGAGCTCCAGGCGCAGCTGAAGGCCGCAGCCCTGCAGGAGGAGAAGGCCAAAGAGCTCCAGGCGCAGCTGACGGCCGCAGCCCAGCGGGAGGAGCAGGCCAAAGAGCAGGCCAAAGAGCTACAGGCGCAGCTGACGGCGAAGCAGGCCCAGCTGACGGCGAAGCAGGCCCAGCTGACGGCGAAGCAGGCCCAGCTGGCGGCAGAGCAGGCCCAGGGGAAGGCCGCAGCCCAAGAGGAGAAGGCCTGAGGCCTGAAGCAGGCCCAAGAGCTCCGGGCCCAGCTGAAGGCCGCAGCCCAGCAGGGGGAGCAGGCCATAAAGGAGGCCAACAAGCTCAAGGCCCAGCTGACGGCGGAGAAGGCCCAGCGGACGGAGACGCAGGCCCAGCTGACAGTGACGCAGGCCCAGCTGACGGCGACGCAGGCCCAGCTGACGGCGGAGCAGGCCCAGCTGACAGCCGCAGGCCAGCGGGAGGAGCAGGCCCGGCAGCAGGCCAGAGAGCTCCAGGCTCAACTGACGGCGGAGCAGGCCCAGCTGAAGGCCGCAAGCCAGAGAGAGGAGCAGGCCCGGGCACAGTCCAGGGAGCTCCAGGCCCAGCTGACGGCGGAGCGGGCCCAGCTGAAGGCCACAGGCCAGAGAGAGGCGCAGGCCCGGGAGCAGTCCAGAGAGCTCCAGGCCCAGCTGAGTGCAGAGCAGGCCCAGCGAGCGGCCGCAGGCCAGCGGGAGGAGCAGGCCCTGGCGCAGTACAGAGAGCTCCAGGCCCAGCTGAGTGCAGAGCAGGGCCAGCGCGCGGCCGCAGGCCAGCGGGAAGAGCAGGCCCGGGCGCAGTCCAGAGAGCTCCAGGCCCAGCTGACGGCGGCGCATGCCCAGCTGAAGGCCGCAGGCCAGAGGGAGGAGCAGGCCCGGGAGCAGGCCAGAGAGCCCCAGGCGAAGACGCAGCCAACGACGCGGGAGGAGACGCAGCCGACGACGCGGAAGGCGACCCGGGAGGCGACGCGGCGGCAGACGGCGACGACGAAGCGGCAGGCGACGACGAAGCGGCAGGCGAAGCAGACGACGACGTGGCAGGCGAAGCAGACGACGAAGCGGCAGGCGACAAAGCGGCAGGCGACGAAGCAGGCGACGACGCGGTGGCAGGCGACAAAGCGGCAGGCGAAGCAGGCGACGACGACCCGGGAGGCGACGCAGCCGACGCCGAGCCGGGACGAGGTGCAGGCGACGATGAGCCTGGACGAGGTGCAGCCGACGCCGAGCCGGGACGAGGTGCAGCCGACGCCGAGCCGGGACGAGGTGCAGCCGACGCCGAGCCGGGACGAGGTGCAGCCGACGCCGAGCCGGGACGAGGTGCAGCCGACGCCGAGCCGGAGTCGGTGCTGCAGGGGACACTGCGGAAGCGGGATGCGGAACCAAAATGTAACACGTCTCACCCCGAGTGTGCCGACGCTGTACTGTAAGTTTGGAACCCATCGGATAACGTTTACTAGGAATAATGACAGAAATTGTCCAAAAAAAGCGATAAGGGCCGACCCTTACAATATTTGGACTTTTGGCCCAAAATATTTTCTCTTCCAAGCCTTTTCCAAACGTAACCACGTCTCACCCAGAGTGTGCCGACGCTGTACTGTAAGTTTGGAACCCATCGGATAACGTTTACTAGGAATAATGACAGAAATTGTCCCAAAAAAAGCGATAAGGGCCGACCCTTACAATATTTGGACTTTTGGCCCAAAATATTTTCTCTTCCAATCCTTTTCCAAACGTAACCACGTCTCACCCCGAGTGTGCCGACGCTGTACTGTAAGTTTGGAACCCATCGGATAACGTTTACTAGGAATAATGACAGAAATTGTCCCAAAAAAAGCGATAAGGGCCGACCCTTACAATATTTGGACTTTTGGCCCAAAATATTTTCTCTTCCAAGCCTTTTCCAAACGTAACCACGTCTCACCCAGAGTGTGCCGACGCTGTACTGTAAGTTTGGAACCCATCGGATAACGTTTACTAGGAATAATGACAGAAATTGTCCCAAAAAAAGCGATAAGGGCCGACCCTTACAATATTTGGACTTTTGGCCCAAAATATTTTCTCTTCCAATCCTTTTCCAAACGTAACCACGTCTCACCCCGAGTGTGCCGACGCTGTACTGTAAGTTTGGAACCCATCGGATAACGTTTACTAGGAATAATGACAGAAATTGTCCCAAAAAAAGCGATAAGGGCCGACCCTTACAATATTTGGACTTTTGGCCCAAAATATTTTCTCTTCCAATCCTTTTCCAAACGTAACCACGTCTCACCCCGAGTGTGCCGACGCTGTACTGTAAGTTTGGAACCCATCGGATAACGTTTACTAGGAATAATGACAGAAATTGTCCCAAAAAAAGCGATAAGGGCCGACCCTTACAATATTTGGACTTTTGGCCCAAAATATTTTCTCTTCCAATCCTTTTCCAAACGTAACCACGTCTCACCCCGAGTGTGCCGACGCTGTACTGTAAGTTTGGAACCCATCGGATAACGTTTACTAGGAATAATGACAGAAATTGTCCCAAAAAAAGCGATAAGGGCCGACCCTTACAATATTTGGACTTTTGGCCCAAAATATTTTCTCTTCCAAGCCTTTTCCAAACGTAACCACGTCTCACCCAGAGTGTGCCGACGCTGTACTGTAAGTTTGGAACCCATCGGATAACGTTTACTAGGAATAATGACAGAAATTGTCCCAAAAAAAGCGATAAGGGCCGACCCTTACAATATTTGGACTTTTGGCCCAAAATATTTTCTCTTCCAATCCTTTTCCAAACGTAACCACGTCTCACCCCGAGTGTGCCGACGCTGTACTGTAAGTTTGGAACCCATCGGATAACGTTTACTAGGAATAATGACAGAAATTGTCCCAAAAAAAGCGATAAGGGCCGACCCTTACAATATTTGGACTTTTGGCCCAAAATATTTTCTCTTCCAATCCTTTTCCAAACGTAACCACGTCTCACCCCGAGTGTGCCGACGCTGTACTGTAAGTTTGGAACCCATCGGATAACGTTTACTAGGAATAATGACAGAAATTGTCCCAAAAAAAGCGATAAGGGCCGACCCTTACAATATTTGGACTTTTGGCCCAAAATATTTTCTCTTCCAATCCTTTTCCAAACGTAACCACGTCTCACCCCGAGTGTGCCGACGCTGTACTGTAAGTTTGGAACCCATCGGATAACGTTTACTAGGAATAATGACAGAAATTGTCCCAAAAAAAGCGATAAGGGCCGACCCTTACAATATTTGGACTTTTGGCCCAAAATATTTTCTCTTCCAATCCTTTTCCAAACGTAACCACGTCTCACCCAGAGTGTGCCGACGCTGTACTGTAAGTTTGGAACCCATCGGATAACGTTTACTAGGAATAATGACAGAAATTGTCCCAAAAAAAGCGATAAGGGCCGACCCTTACAATATTTGGACTTTTGGCCCAAAATATTTTCTCTTCCAATCCTTTTCCAAACGTAACCACGTCTCACCCCGAGTGTGCCGACGCTGTACTGTAAGTTTGGAACCCATCGGATAACGTTTACTAGGAATAATGACAGAAATTGTCCCAAAAAAAGCGATAAGGGCCGACCCTTACAATATTTGGACTTTTGGCCCAAAATATTTTCTCTTCCAAGCCTTTTCCAAACGTAACCACGTCTCACCCCGAGTGTGCCGACGCTGTACTGTAAGTTTGGAACCCATCGGATAACGTTTACTAGGAATAATGACAGAAATTGTCCCAAAAAAAGCGATAAGGGCCGACCCTTACAATATTTGGACTTTTGGCCCAAAATATTTTCTCTTCCAATCCTTTTCCAAACGTAACCACGTCTCACCCCGAGTGTGCCGACGCTGTACTGTAAGTTTGGAACCCATCGGATAACGTTTACTAGGAATAATGACAGAAATTGTCCCAAAAAAAGCGATAAGGGCCGACCCTTACAATATTTGGACTTTTGGCCCAAAATATTTTCTCTTCCAATCCTTTTCCAAACGTAACCACGTCTCACCCCGAGTGTGCCGACGCTGTACTGTAAGTTTGGAACCCATCGGATAACGTTTACTAGGAATAATGACAGAAATTGTCCCAAAAAAAGCGATAAGGGCCGACCCTTACAATATTTGGACTTTTGGCCCAAAATATTTTCTCTTCCAATCCTTTTCCAAACGTAACCACGTCTCACCCCGAGTGTGCCGACGCTGTACTGTAAGTTTGGAACCCATCGGATAACGTTTACTAGGAATAATGACAGAAATTGTCCCAAAAAAAGCGATAAGGGCCGACCCTTACAATATTTGGACTTTTGGCCCAAAATATTTTCTCTTCCAATCCTTTTCCAAACGTAACCACGTCTCACCCCGAGTGTGCCGACGCTGTACTGTAAGTTTGGAACCCATCGGATAACGTTTACTAGGAATAATGACAGAAATTGTCCCAAAAAAAGCGATAAGGGCCGACCCTTACAATATTTGGACTTTTGGCCCAAAATATTTTCTCTTCCAAGCCTTTTCCAAACGTAACCACGTCTCACCCAGAGTGTGCCGACGCTGTACTGTAAGTTTGGAACCCATCGGATAACGTTTACTAGGAATAATGACAGAAATTGTCCCAAAAAAAGCGATAAGGGCCGACCCTTACAATATTTGGACTTTTGGCCCAAAATATTTTCTCTTCCAATCCTTTTCCAAACGTAACCACGTCTCACCCCGAGTGTGCCGACGCTGTACTGTAAGTTTGGAACCCATCGGATAACGTTTACTAGGAATAATGACAGAAATTGTCCCAAAAAAAGCGATAAGGGCCGACCCTTACAATATTTGGACTTTTGGCCCAAAATATTTTCTCTTCCAATCCTTTTCCAAACGTAACCACGTCTCACCCCGAGTGTGCCGACGCTGTACTGTAAGTTTGGAACCCATCGGATAACGTTTACTAGGAATAATGACAGAAATTGTCCCAAAAAAAGCGATAAGGGCCGACCCTTACAATATTTGGACTTTTGGCCCAAAATATTTTCTCTTCCAATCCTTTTCCAAACGTAACCACGTCTCACCCCGAGTGTGCCGACGCTGTACTGTAAGTTTGGAACCCATCGGATAACGTTTACTAGGAATAATGACAGAAATTGTCCCAAAAAAAGCGATAAGGGCCGACCCTTACAATATTTGGACTTTTGGCCCAAAATATTTTCTCTTCCAATCCTTTTCCAAACGTAACCACGTCTCACCCCGAGTGTGCCGACGCTGTACTGTAAGTTTGGAACCCATCGGATAACGTTTACTAGGAATAATGACAGAAATTGTCCCAAAAAAAGCGATAAGGGCCGACCCTTACAATATTTGGACTTTTGGCCCAAAATATTTTCTCTTCCAATCCTTTTCCAAACGTAACCACGTCTCACCCCGAGTGTGCCGACGCTGTACTGTAAGTTTGGAACCCATCGGATAACGTTTACTAGGAATAATGACAGAAATTGTCCCAAAAAAAGCGATAAGGGCCGACCCTTACAATATTTGGACTTTTGGCCCAAAATATTTTCTCTTCCAATCCTTTTCCAAACGTAACCACGTCTCACCCCGAGTGTGCCGACGCTGTACTGTAAGTTTGGAAACCATCGGATAACGTTTACTAGGAATAATGAAAGAAATTGTCCCAAAAAAAGCGATAAGGGCCGACCCTTACAATATTTGGACTTTTGGCCCAAAATATTTTCTCTTCCAATCCTTTTCCAAACATAACCACGTCTCACCCCGAGTGTGCCGATGCTGTACTGTAAGTTTGGAACCCATCGGATAACGTTTACTAGGAATAATGACAGAAATTGTCCCAATAAAAGCGATAACGGCCGACACTTACAATATTTGGACTTTTGGCCCAAAATATTTTCTCTTCCAATCCTTTTCCAAACGTAACCACGTCTCACCCCGAGTGTGCCGATGCTGTACTGTAAGTTTGGAACCCATCGGATAACGTTTACTAGGAATAATGACAGAAATTGTCCCAAAAAAAGCGATAAGGGCCGACCCTTACAATATTTGGACTTTTGGACCAAAATATTTTCTCTTCCAATCCTTTTCCAAATGTAACCATGTCTCACCCCGAGTGTGCCGACGCTGTACTGTAAGTTTGGAATCCATCGGATAACGTTTACTAGGAATAATGACAGAAATTGTCCCAAAAAAAAGCGATAAGGGCCGACCCTTACAATATTTGGACTTTTGGCCCAAAATATTTTCTCTTCCAATCCTTTTCCAAACGTAACCACGTCTCACCCCGAGTGTGCCGACGCTGTACTGTAAGTTTGGAACCCATCGGATAACGTTTACTAGGAATAATGACAGAAATTGTCCCAAAAAAAGCGATAAGGGCTGACCCTTACAATATTTGGACTTTTGGCCCAAAATATTTTCTCTTCCAATCCTTTTCCAAATGTAGCCACGTCTCACCCCGAGTGTGCCGACGCGGTACTGTAAGTTTGGAACCCATCGGATAGTTATTGCATTCGAGAGTAGTTCACACTTCCTTTTCACAATAGGCGCTTGTGTGTTTCTGAGCGGTTAAACAGTAAAAAGTGATGGGTCTTCACAACTTTATTGGAAACGTTTATCCGACCTTGCCAATGCTTGTGTGGGCATGAGTACATCATGAGACAGTGGGGCAACATCGGTTTAGGCATCAAACACCAAGCGTTTTGTCGCGAGAGGCATGGATGTCCAAACTGCACTTATCTCGCGCTCAAACGCATTTTGCAGCCACGCACACAATAACCTCATAAGACGCTATTCCCAAATGATCCCTCTGTATGTATCTTGTGCTGTATGTATCTTGTGCTGGTGCACCTATACTTGCTTCCCTACCGTTTTGGAGTCGGGGGGTTATTGCATTCGAGAGTAGTTCACACTTCCTTTTCATAACAGGCGCTTGTGTGTTTCTGAGCGGTTAAACAGTAAAAAGTGATGGGTCTTCACAACTTTATTGGAAACGTTTATCCGACCTTGCCAATGCTTGTGTGGGCATGAGTACATCATGAGACAGTGGAGAAACATCGTTTTAGGCATCAAACACCAAGCGTTTAGTCGCGAGAGGCATGGATGTCCAAACTGCACTTATCTCGCTCCCACACGCATTTTGCTGCCACGCACACAATCATGGCTTAAGGCACCTTCTATAATTCGCGTCGACGCTATTCCCCGATGATCCCTCTGTATGTATCTTGTGCTGGTGCACCTATACTTGCTTCCCTACCGTTTTGGAGTCGGGGGGTTATTGCATTCGAGAGTGGTTCACACTTTCTTGTCACAATAGGCGCTTGTGTGTTTCTAAGCGGTTAAACAGTAAAAAGTGATGGGTCTTCACAACTTTATTGGAAACGTTTATCCGACCTTGCCAATGCTTGTGTGGGCATGAGTACATCATGAGACAGTGGGGCAACATCGGTTTAGGCATCAAACACCAAGCGTTTAGTCGCGAGAGGCATGGATGTCCAAACTGCACTTATCTCGCTCTCAAACGCATTTTGCAGCCACGCACACAATAACCTCATAAGACGCTATTCCCCAATGATCCCTCTGTATGTATCTTGTGCTGGTGCACCTATACTTGCTTCCCTACCGTTTTGGAGTCGGGGGGTTATTGCATTCGAGAGTGGTTCACACTTTCCTGTCACAATAGGCGCTTGTGTGTTTCTAAGCGGTTAAACAGTAAAAAGTGATGGGTCTTCACAACTTTATTGGAAACGTTTATCCGACCTTGCCAATGCTTGTGTGGGCATGAGTACATCATGAGACAGTGGGGCAACATCGGTTTAGGCATCAAACACCAAGCGTTTAGTCGCGAGAGGCATGGATGTCCCAACTGCACTTATCTCGCGCTCAAACGCATTTTGCAGCCACGCACACAATAACATCATAAGACGCTATTCCCCAATGATCCCTCTGTATGTATTGTGGCAACCCGCTCAGTCAAAGGCACACCGCATAGGACCACACTACTGCCAAGTCTGGGTTTTAAGGCTCCACAGGCGGGCCGTTTATTAATAACAGACAGAGGAGATCAATACTTGTCCACGAGGGGTCCTCTCCGATCAGGACTCTCGTACGGGTCCGCGCGAACTCCGATCTCCGCGATCCTGTCGGCGTGTCGGAGCACCCTCCGAACTCCCGAGCTCTGAGTCACCGCACGGCTTTAAAGCCGAGTCACCCCTTGTCCTTGATTGGCCGCAGCTGTCACCACTTTGCCTCCTAATTAGCTGATAGGTGACAGCTGCGACTCGGGAGGGAGGGGCCGGAATGTCCCGTCCTGCCACACACCCCCCCCCTTTTCTCAATGCCGGGGCCACCGGTCCCGGCCCCTACCCTTTCCGGGGGTCGGAGTGGACATTTTGGTTCCGCATCCCGCTTCCGCAGTGTCCCCTGCAGCACCGACTCCCGGCTCGGCGTCGGCTGCACCTCGTCCCGGCTCGGCGTCGGCTGCACCTCGTCCCGGCTCGGCGTCGGCTGCACCTCGTCCCGGCTCGGCGTCGGCTGCACCTCGTCCCGGCTCGGCGTCGGCTGCACCTCGTCCAGGCTCATCGTCGCCTGCACCTCGTCCCGGCTCGGCGTCGGCTGCGTCGCCTCCCGGGTCGTCGTCGCCTGCTTCGCCTGCCGCTTTGTCGCCTGCCACCGCGTCGTCGCCTGCTTCGTCGCCTGCCGCTTTGTCGCCTGCCGCTTCGTCGTCTGCTTCGCCTGCCACGTCGTCGTCTGCTTCGCCTGCCGCTTCGTCGTCGCCTGCCGCTTCGTCGTCGCCGTCTGCCGCCGCGTCGCCTCCCGGGTCGCCTTCCGCGTCGTCGGCTGCGTCTCCTCCCGCGTCGTTGGCTGCGTCTTCGCCTGGGGCTCTCTGGCCTGCTCCCGGGCCTGCTCCTCCCTCTGGCCTGCGGCCTTCAGCTGGGCATGCGCCGCCGTCAGCTGGGCCTGGAGCTCTCTGGACTGCGCCCGGGCCTGCTCTTCCCGCTGGCCTGCGGCCGCGCGCTGGCCCTGCTCTGCACTCAGCTGGGCCTGGAGCTCTCTGTACTGCGCCAGGGCCTGCTCCTCCCGCTGGCCTGCGGCCGCTCGCTGGGCCTGCTCTGCACTCAGCTGGGCCTGGAGCTCTCTGGACTGCTCCCGGGCCTGCGCCTCTCTCTGGCCTGTGGCCTTCAGCTGGGCCCGCTCCGCCGTCAGCTGGGCCTGGAGCTCCCTGGACTGTGCCCGGGCCTGCTCCTCTCTCTGGCTTGCGGCCTTCAGCTGGGCCTGCTCCGCCGTCAGTTGAGCCTGGAGCTCTCTGGCCTGCTGCCGGGCCTGCTCCTCCCGCTGGCCTGCGGCTGTCAGCTGGGCCTGCTCCGCCGTCAGCTGGGCCTGCGTCGCCGTCAGCTGGGCCTGCGTCACTGTCAGCTGGGCCTGCGTCTCCGTCCGCTGGGTCTTCTCCGCCGTCAGCTGGGCCTTGAGCTTGTTGGCCTCCTTTATGGCCTGCTCCCCCTGCTGGGCTGCGGCCTTCAGCTGGGCCCGGAGCTCTTGGGCCTGCTTCAGGCCTCAGGCCTTCTCCTCTTGGGCTGCGGCCTTCCCCTGGGCCTGCTCTGCCGCCAGCTGGGCCTGCTTTGCCGTCAGCTGGGCCTGCTTCGCCGTCAGCTGGGCCTGCTTCGCCGTCAGCTGCGCCTGTAGCTCTTTGGCCTGCTCTTTGGCCTGCTCCTCCCGCTGGGCTGCGGCCGTCAGCTGCGCCTGGAGCTCTTTGGCCTTCTCCTCCTGCAGGGCTGCGGCCTTCAGCTGCGCCTGGAGCTCTTTGGCCTTCTCCTTCTGCAGGGCTGCGGCCTTCAGCTGGTCCTTGGCCTGGAGCTGCACGGCCTGCAGCTTCTGGTACCCCCGTAGGTTTCCCTCCTGCATGGCCGCCACTCGCTCCCTCATCTCCTCCATCTGCTGGCACATTTCCAGCTTTTCCCCCTTTTCACGGGTCAACTCCAGGCGGAGCCGCTCCACCTGCTCTTTAGCCAGGTCGGCCTCCTCCTGGAGTGAGAGGGCTTTCTCCCTCTCCGGGACCCGTGGGCCCGTCCCGGCAGCCGCTCCAGCCTTCTGCTTCTTGGCTTTTTTCTTCTGCCGGCTGGTTGTGACAGGGGGACTGCCCTCCTGGACCAACCGGTCGACCAGGGCATCCATGTCCGGACCACCCTCTACAAAAATATTAAACAGGGCTTCCATTGGGTCCATTATTATTATTATTATTTTTTTGTGTTTTTTTTTTCTTCCCTCTACCTATGCGTCTGCGCTACAATCGGGTAGCCCACATTCTCCACCATATGTGGCAACCCGCTCAGTCAAAGGCACGACGCATAAGACCACACTACTGCCAAGTCTGGGTTTTAAGGCTCCACAGGCGGGCCGTTTATTAATAACAGACAGAGGAGATCAATACTTGTCCACGAGGGGTCCTCTCCGATCAGGACTCCTCCTCCCGGATCGCCGTGCTCCGCGGGGTAAAGTCCTCTCCCGTCTCGTACGGGTCCGTGCGAACTCCGATATCCGCGATCCTGTCGGCGCGTCGGCGCACCCTCCGAACTCCCGAGCTCTGAGTCACCACGCGGCTTTATAGCCGANTGGGGACCCCTGGACACTGTGCTCCTAGAGTCCCCTCCTCCCTCTGACGGTGTGTCTCACCCTAACCCCTGAATTGATAAGGCTTGTGGCTCTGCAGCCGTGCAGGTGTGCAGCTCTGCACGACAATAAGGTCCCGGCAACCCATCCCTCTGTTATCTGGGTAATGCTGACGTTCACCTCATAGGCTCGGCAACATGTGGCTGAGAAGCAAAATACTCACCAGGCAGCTGCTGGAAAGCGTGCTGAAAAATACAAGAATAAGAGTCAACTTTTTGGCTGAAACTGTTGACGAAACCGAAGGAAGGGAGGAAGGAATAGCAAAATGTGTTTGAGGTCATATAGGTGTTTCTCAAGGGAATGGATTGGGGTGGGAACTACGAACAGTCTTTGTGACACTGTGTGTGTGTGTGTGTGTGTGTGTGTGTGTGTATCACACACACACACAACGCTGCAAGGTTGAAATTGTTTTTGAACATATTGCATGGAGCCCAGATCAGCTGTAAACATGATAACATTATTAATGTTAATGCGTGCCTTGTGGCCATTATGTCAGATATGAATATCCATACAGCTTAACTACCCCGAAACACCGCTTAATATTTTAACACGGCCAACAACAATATTTAAGTTTTGTCATTAAATGCATTAAAAATATATATCTATTTTTTTTTAAATGGATGTCACAGGTTTTACTGACACCTTTAACTCCACCCAACACAGGTACACGTACAAGGATCTCTCAACACCCTACTCCACACAGAAGACCAGGACAGGTTGTTGAAAATGCCCACACCGAGCAACATGTATAGAACGAGTCACATGACACACGTGATAAACACTGCAAACTAAATGATCGGGCAATGCAAACAATCCACCTAGGGCACTGCAAAAGGAAAAGTGAAGGCACTCCACTGCACTCTAAAATGATTGGGCACTGCAAACTAATTTAACTAGAGGGAACCCACCCCGGAACCTAGCCCAACCAGCACCCCCTTAACTTGGGACCCCCAATGGCTATGGAATAAAGGAGGGGCAAGGGGACAAACACACAAGACAGACAACATGAAAGTTCAAAGAGTGGGGATCGACCCTCGAATCCCCACAAAGAAAAGAAAGAAACCAAAAAACTGTCCATTAGTGGCTCCCCGCGATGCCGCTTCCCTCCGCTAGGCACGGTCCTGGTGACGTCACCCACTGCTCCGCGTCAGCGACCAGGGAAGGACGAATCCGGCAGGAGACCCGGTGGACAGCACAGCAGAGAACTGGTTGGAGCTTAACTCCAACTGCGCGGTGTATAGCCTCGTAGTCTCCGATCTCCCCCGCTGTCACCGCCTCCTCGTCCCGATCACGAACCGGGAATACAGCCGTTCCCTGTGGAACCGCAGGCACACTACAGGACACGTAAAACCATCCACGCCGCCGCTAGCTCTTCCTCCCCCGCATGACGAACTGCAGGAATACAGCCGCCGCTCCTCCCCGTGGAACCAGCAGGCACACACGGACAGGACACGTAAAACAGGACACATAAAACAGGACACATACAGGGAGAACCCCTCTGTTCTCTCGCTTAGCGGCTAACAAGAGACAATAGTAGTGCGTTGGACAGAGTGCCGACCTGCACCCAACTGCACCGCCCCCCACACCAACCTTTTAAAGGGGGAATCAACCTCTATATCCTGCTGCCAATCACTGGTATGGGCAACAGCTGGGTCTAACTCCCTACCAATGCCAATTACTGGTATGGGCAACAGCCGGGTCTAACTCCCCACCAATTCACCCTGTGACATGGACACACACATTTAGCAGTAGCATATAGAGATATATTATACATATACAGTTGGAAATATTTGTTTCGTACTTAAAGGCACATCCTACTAAAAAGACAACCACATGCATAATAAAAGACAATGTGCTGAATACTTTTGGATTTTAACAATTAACGCTGCATAATAAATTCATGTTGGACGCTCTCCGCCGGTTTCATAAAATACCCAACGGTAGAATACAGAATTATAGAGGTTTTTTTTTTTCTACCATTCCCTTTGTTTTATACATGACTCAACCGAGATATCGTCTGTTGTGAAACAATGTGTTTTGAGACACTTTGTTCTCTGGAATTAAATTTAATTTGTACATTGAAGGTGGTTTGGACTTCGCAAGTGTGCACAATAAAAGAGAAGGAATGTACCTTATCTCTCAGACTCTCTTTCTCTGTGCGCTCCTGCACTTTTATTACCGAGCTAATTTGCATTTTAATTCGGAGCTTGAACCTGTGCTTAATAGAATTAGAATGAGACACGTTGACATGGGTTTCTGACCTGCACCTGCAAAATGACTGGAATTAATTTAACCAGAGTTGGATATGGAGTTGACCTGAGCCGAGATAAGGTAAACATTAGCTAGATATATATATATATATATATTCTTTTTCTCTACATTTCTTTTTATTTTTGCCTGAAAGTATAATTACGTGAAAATGTCATTGAACCCAAATGAAAAACAAATTAGAAACAAGATGGTGTGTTGGTTGTAAATCGTGGCTCTTTGTGGGAGCATGTCCTTGCACAGAACCAAACAATTCTCACCGCTTCACCGTTTTTCATGTGCACCGAGATTGTGCTTCTGTTTGGGCATCGCTTCTCCCAGGCCCTCTGAAGAGGACCTGTCAACACGCTTGAATGTTAAAGTTCAAAATCTTGATTGTCCCCGAGGGGAAATTCGCTTTGAGCAGGAGCACACACACACACACACACACACACACACAGCAGAATTTCCCTCACTAGAGGAGAGAGAGCAGAGAGAGAGAGAGAGAGAGAGAGAGAGAGAGAGAGAGAGAGAGAGAGAGAGAGAGAGAGAGAGAGAGAGAGAGAGAGAGGGGGGAGAGAGACTCAGAGAGAGAAAGAGATAGAGCGAGAGAGGAGAGCGAGCTATGAAGCGTGAACGTATAACCTGGAGGGAACCCACCCTGGAACCTAGCCCAACCAGCTCCCCCTTAACTTGGGTCCCCTAATGGCTAAGGAATAAAGGAGGGGCAAGTGGACAAACACACAAGACAGACAACATGAAAGTTCAAAGAAAAGAAAGAAAACCCCAAAAAACTGTCCATTAGTGGCTCCCCGCGATGCCGCTTCCCTCCGCTTGGCACGGTGCTGGTGACGTCACCCACTGCTCCGCGTCCGCGGCCAGGGAAGGACGAATCCGGCAGAAGACCCGGTGGACAGCACAACAGAGACCCGGTGGACAGCACAGCAGAGACCCGGTGGACAGCACAGCAGAGGACTGGTTGGAGCTGAACTCCAACTGCGTGGTGTATAGCCTCGTAGTCTCCGATCTCCCCAGCTGTCACTGCCTCCTCGTCCCGATCACTTACCGGGTATACAGCCGCCGCTCTTCCCCGTGGAACCAGCAGCCACACGGACAGGACACGTAAAACGGACACATAAAACAGGACACATACATGGAGAACCTCTCTGTTCTCTCGCTTACCAAGAGACAATAGCAGTTTGTTGGACAGCGTGCCGACCTGCACCCAACCCCCCCCCCCCCCCCCCCGCACACAACAGCTGGGTCTAACGCCCTACCAATGCCAATTACTGGTATGGGCAACAGCTGGGTCTACCTCCCGACCAATTCACCCTGTGACATGAACACTCCCAAATGCAGTAATCCCCCGACTCCAAAACGTTAGGGAAGCAAGGATAGGTGCACCAGCACCATATACATCTAGAGGGATCATTGTGGAATAGCATTTACACGAAGGGCAGAATGTGCCTTCAGCCATGATTGTGTGCGTGGAAGCAAAATGTGTTTGGGAGCCAGAAAAAAGCAGTTTGGACAAACATGCGTTTCTCAACTAAACGCTTGGTGTTTGATGCCCAAACTGATGTTGCTCCACTGTGTCATGATGTACTCATGCCCACACAAGCATTGGCAAGGTCGGATAAACGTTTCCATGAAAGTTGTGAAGAACCATCTGTTTTTACTGTTTAACTATGGCATCATTATCGAGTCAAAAGTCGAGTGCGCAGAAGATTAATTTGAGAGCAGAATTCCCCCTGCTCGCACACGGATTTATGTGTTTGCACATGGATTTCATGTGCTCGCACACGGATTTTATGTGCTCACACTCAAATGTATGGTCCTCAGACTCACAACCCTGTCTGCACGCTCTCAGTTTGCAAAGCACTCGCGCTCAACGCTTTCTCTGCTCACACATGGAGATAAATCCGTGTGCGCGGAGATAAACAGATTTTTTCAACTGAAATATTACTGTCAAAAGTCCAGCCAATAAGAATTCACCGGCAATGCATTTGCCCAAATGTAACTGGCCATCAAATTGGACCAATCCAATCATTACTGATTCCCTGCAATCTCATTGGTTGGGTAGGTAAGACGCATAGCTACGATAGCTACCCTCAAAAAGAAGTAGGCTAGACAAGTTAGCTACAGTAAGGGCTCTTTCAGACTTTCAGTTGTGTTACTGTTTGAGGCATCGTCAACTGTGGGATGGCAGACCCTCCTCAACGACCTTAGGTTAGTCATCAATCTCGCTACCGACATGGTCACATAATGCATGTCTCGTTGAAATTGTTGTCGGTTGTCAAAAGTTTGCCAGCCACCACTCCGATCTTGCTAGCTATAAACATGTGCTGCTTGACTAGCCATCCTCATCGATTTATTGAACTTAAGCCATTAAGTCAAAAAGCCTTTTCCTGTTTGGTGCTAAACCAGACCTTGGTGATTTAAGCCTGTCCATAAAGGGTCAGAGGAAGCTTATTGGCCAGGTTAACCGGGTTAAATGGTAATTATTTTCCCATTCCAAATCAATTCTGCACTGAAATACTACAATAATGCAATGCGTTTCAGGCTGGTAACGATACGATGTATCTGGTATTCAGCAGGTAAAGACAGTAGGCAATTGTTATCTGTTTTACAGGGAACTTCAAGGTCCGTTGAGGAGGCAATGCGGCACCTGATTTCGGTGCTGACAGCTCAAATTACTTGTACTGCTAGAGCAGAGAGTCAGCCACAGCAGCAGCAGCAATCAGTCAGTCAGCCCCAGCCCATACAGAGTACTACAGTGCAACAGGAAATGACCAGGTTGTCAATTTAGCAAAATTGTTAGGGATAACTTGATTTGCTCCTTGGCGTACACCAGTGGTGCACAGGCGGGGCTTATTTTATATAATTTTGTTGGCAAACTGTCCAACTGATGCACCGTCGACGTACGCCAAAGTGTAAATTGTCCGCCTACTATTAGAACATGTGTGCCAGCCAAATAAGATGATGCCCACTTGCTTTGCTCAGTAAATGCTTAAGTCTGGAACCTCTCATAGAGAATGGCTGGTCCCTATTAATTATATGATGAGGAGAAGCAATTTGGCTACATTGTTTGTCTGTTACAGTGACATTTCTAGAGGCAGGAGCAGAGAAGCGTGCAATATGCAGTTAATCGGGACCAAACATTCTCTATGAGAGAGGTTTTAGACTGTTAAGCATTTACCTAGCATAGGAAGTGAGCGCCATCTTAACAGGCTGGCATGCAGGCTAATAAGTAAGTTATTAGACTGAAGCTATATTTTGCCTTAATGAATTAATACACTTTTATGATTAAACTGTTTCTTGAAACCACAGATCATTTCCTGGCTACTTCTCCAAAGCCCCTAAAAAGGGAAAGAAGAGATTTCATTCACCACATAAGGTGGTGAATTCTTGCAATGGCAAGACAGTGGCTCTGCAGTTTTATTTGCTGAAGAAAAATATGGATCGGACCCCAAAAGAGACTGAGGAGTTGGTGCTCCTCCAGGCCGGAATGGGGAGACGCACCATCACCCTGCCCGAGGGTGCCGAACACTTAGAGGTAATAGCTAACTGACTTGGGGTTGAATGCAATCACTTTAGCCATCCTATGCCGATTCGGTGCTGGAAAGCGGTGTTGCGCAAGGAGTGATTAATGCAAAACATTAAGGCAATACTAGCCAGATTACAGGCCAATTAACATTGTTATCCATGTTGTCCATTGATGAATGTCCTTACATTTGTCATTACCCCAATTCCATTTCAGTATTATTTGGTCAGTCGCAAACTCCTCGTTCATTCCACTTGGGGGATACCATCTGGTAGGGGAGCGCAACTCAAGTCTTCATGGACTACAGTGTTTGCTGGTCATTGATTAGCTAAACAGTTTTTCTCACCTGGTTGTCCAAGTCTAAATCAATAACCAATAAAAAAATATGGACCTAAACCAGTAGACACAGCACCCTTCTGCAGACTGGAGTGGTGCACCTCTGAAATGGAATCCGCCAAGGGGAATAAGTGAGTGGAGGTTGCGACTGAATGAAAAATTCTGAAATGGAATTGGGTTCTGGTACCACCTCTGGTGAGGCTCAAGGGCAGGCTTTGACTTTTAGAGGCTGACTTTCAGGTGACCATACCTAGCTAATAAGTAGATCGTATGTATGTATGTAGATCAGATGACCTGTAAAAGATCTTGTTACTTTATTCTTTGCTTCTCTCACAAACAGAGGCACCTTGGCGTTGGGCTGTGTAGTTGAAAATGTAAAATGTTCTTGGTCTTGATTATGCTGGGAGTAAACCTCCGTATCAGTGGTTTGTTAGAATAAGTATGTTAATCCTTGACTTGAAAGTTTAATAATAAACTCACAATGGGCCATTTGTACTTGATGCACTTCAGAATTCGTCATTTAAATTCCTAAAAGGAAGAATCTGTTGCCTGTATTGCGCATGCGCAGACTCTTCCTTTTTAGGACATTACATTACAGTTCAAATTAATTGCTCCGTTGTACCTTTATGATAAACCTTAAAGACCCAGGTTGATGCCTGGCAATTGTAACAAGCCACTCACTGGGAGTAACATAATCAAAAAAGAAAACTAATTTCCTGGCTACACAGAAGCACAATGACAAGGTGTCTGAACTCCTGAAAAAAAGTGTAGAATACATGAAGTAAAAAGACCACAGATTGTTTCAGGTATAAAAGGAAAGCATGTTTAGATGCTTTTACACACTCAAATTTCAGTTTGACATGATTTGTATTATTCGTAGGTGACCTGGACCTTGGGTCCTGGAAGTGGTCACTACTGTTGTTGAAATTGTTTTGCTGTCTTTTGTACAGATTTCCAGACTGCTGGTTGATCAGCATCCAAAACTAGCCAGTTTGTCAGGGGGCTGGCTGCTACACAAGGTTTTAGGTATTCCAGATGTAATTAAACTTTTAAAATGGTAAAAAACATACTTTTCAGAAAGTCTTCTAATTTTCATCCAATTCTTGTTACATTGCCCTTTATAGGTGGATCAGCCCAACGGAAACTAGTGGTTGTCCCTCCGGAGGCTGAGGGGTATAATGGCCAATACTTAAAAACCATGTCTGGAGGTGGGAAAAACACCATCTATATAGTTCCTCTCCAGGAGGAACTGGATACATCCCCCTTCCGCTGGATGCAAATTAATTTATGTAAAATCATGTGTTGGCAGGCCATCCTCAGAGGACGGCACTGAGAATTGTGAAGGGTAATAATGAATTTTCGTAAATATTAAATTTAACTAAACTGTGACATTTGATCTCATAGCAACTGATTTTGAACATCAGATTTTAGAGGAACAATGATTTTACAATGATTAACACTAATATGTAGTGTTGTATATTTAGTCTTCCCCAGATGAAGGCCAAGTGGCCTTCAACAGAAGACACATCAACAGGCACTGGTGTCAACATGCCAAATACAGAGGTAAGATCAAATTGGTTAAATGAAAAAAATCATTGTTCTTTTACATTTTCTATTTTAAATGACCATATACAAGTAAACCCCTGCACACTCATCTGTCAACATGTTTATAATCCTGGTTTTGAATAGTGTAGATATTAATTCATTGTATGACTAGTTGGTTTTTTTTGTTGCTTTGTGGTACTATACTACTGTAACCTTGAAATTAGTAGTAATGTAATGCCATCAGTTAATTACTAATTAGATTATGGGTTTCTTGTCATTGTTAACAATCACTGAAGTTCAGTCTTTGCATGGGGTAGTCTTTCTTGTCTTGTTTGTGAGTTAAGTAATTCATGTTGATGATTTGTTCCAGTGTCTTTCACCCAGAAGGTGCCCAGTCTGTATGGGCTTGTCAGACACTTTTTCAAGCTTTCAGAGAAATCCTTGTATATCATTACACAACATAAGAGACCAAACATTTTTGTTCCAAACTGAAACAATACTCCTTATAGGGTAATTCATACACGCAATACAGTTTTTCTTATATCCCAGGCTTTACAAATACAATTATCCATCTAAAAAACAAAAACAATTCCACCCTGTGTTCATCATCTTGCCAGAACATTTTGGCTATGTTTGTTCAATGGAAATATGTATTCATTATTTGCTATTTACAGTCTTTTAACTGTGATGTAACATCACCTGCCAATTATTTTCTATACATCTCAGGCTGTTTTTACAGGCCCTATAAAGTTTAACTTAGCGTTTACTAGTGACTTTTACCAATACATTTTGATTGCTGTACTTGGTTCTCTTTCAGCATTGATGATGTGCTGCAAAACCTCACTGCCCAGGTGAACCAAAGTTCCACATTCAATATCTTCGTTTCAAGAAACAACCTGCTGCAGAGAGGAATCCAGCAATGGCAGCGGCAAAAAAAAAGGCTCCCGTTAACGCTCTCCAAATAAGGTTCATCGGGGAGGCTGGGGTGGACACCGGAGCCCTAAGAAAATAATTCCTAACTGGTGAGCTGATTGTTTCCCCCTTGGTATGTTGTTATATTTATGCATTTATGGAAATATATAATTTATTTCAAAAAATTGCGGCTATGGGATTCATTGCTTTGTTATAGAAATTGTCTCTGGCATAGAGATGCGATTTTTTGAGGGGCCAAAGGATGGCAAGGGAAAAATCCCCAAATACTTCATATCTGACCTGGATAATGACAACTTCAGGTAAGATTTAGCATTTTGGGTTCCTAGTTGACTTACTGTACCCTTGGTCCGTGGAAGTGGCCCATCCCAGCCACCAGCATACATGGCGTGAGGGCATGGCAGGCTTATGGACCAAAGCTAGACAAGGGACTCTGGTCCAAAGGCCTGGGGAAGAAGATCCAGCCCCCCATAACAGTACTAGAATACAAAGTGTAGTGATTAATGTTTATCTCTTTGTTTAACATTCGGACTGTGACTGAGATATTGGCAGTCAGCCTGGCTCACGGGGGGCCAGCACCAACCTTCTTCCGCGAGTGGTGCTACACATTCCTGGCCACTGGAGATGTGGACAAGATGTCCATTAGTAAGGAAGACGTTGCAAACAAGTTGTGCATACTGATTGCAAAGGTAATACATTTTTTCTAAGCAATCCCCTCCACCATACTGAATATACAAGTTCAGTATAGTGTATTGTGTTGTGCATCCCATTTTTTATACTGGTAAAATCACTGTGCAGAACCAGGACCGTATTGTGCGGTATGTGGAAACTTAAATAACTTCATTTGACTATAAGGTAGTAGATGGTGTCCACTTGATGAAAGACCTTAAGTTTGAAAGTCCACTATCCTATTAATTCTCAACATTGCACACTGCAAAAAATGAAATCTTAACAAGTGAAAATATCTTGTATTTGGTACAATAAGTCCAATATTGAGTAGAATTATCTTGCATTATCTTCCACTGGCAGATAATTTTGCTTATTGTATCCCCCGCCATCGCAGGGGATACTATGGATCAGCGGTTGTCACGCATCCGCCGCCGCAGACACTTGCTTGTGAACGCTCTACAAGTCACATTTCTTTACCGATTTCTGTAGTACTCGGCGCCAGACGAAATTTGTAAAAATATCTTAATATTTCACCATTTTACGGGGAAAAACGTTGCAATTTTTGCCTATTTTGGCACATGGAGCTTGTGAACGCTCTGCGCAGTAAAATTCTTGACTGACTTCTCAAATTGTGATAGCATACAGATATGGTTCAGTACACGGCGCCAGATGAAAATGTAGAAAATATTTGACTGTTGTATGGGTCAAATATTGTGGTTTTGGCCTATTTAAGCACATGGAGCTTGTGAGCACTCTGCACGGTATAATTCTTCATCGATTTCTCTGAAATTGTGGTGGGACACAGATATGGGTCAGTACATAGCGCCAGATGTAAATTGTCAAAATATTTGACAACATTTGAAACATAATAATACATACTTACCATAAATATATTATAATCTGTAGCAGGGCCTAGGCGTTACACCTGTGGCGGGGGATACACATGGCGTCGCGGGCGACGAGGAATGTCTAGTTTCATGTTTTTTTCCTGATTTTGGTCAATTTAAATTTGTTTTAAGAAAACAAGATACACATTTTCTTAAAACAAGATTAAATTGTCCAAAATCAAGAAATAAAAAATTATCAAATAAGCAAATGATCTGGCCAGTGGAAAGATAATTCAAGATAATTCTACTCAATATTGGACTTATTGTACCAAATACAAGATATTTTCACTTGATAAGATTTCATTTTTTGCAGTGCACTAGATTTGTAAAAATAGCAATGATAATTTGAGTGAGTCCTTACATTTATGACCGGTATTACTTCTCATTTCAAAGTTCCATTGTCCTACACTCGACCATGAGATTGATGCCAGTGTTGCATCAGATACGAACAAGGCTGCAACTACAGGGCTTAGCTTCCATGAAATTATGGGAAGACATCCAGAGATCTGCCGCTCCCTCTTCATACCAGGAAATGCAAGCCCAGTAAGCAAATCAAAAAATGTTTTCTGGCAATTGATGATTTCCTCTAGCCTGGAAATCAAGAACTACATCTAGAAAGCTGTAGGTCTGGTAATGAGCAATGAAAATGGCCCAACTCGAGGGGCGGCACCAAGCATGCGTTTGAAAATATCACTGCACGCAATTGGATAACACTATGACCAATCAGAAGAATACACGGGGTGACGTATCCAGAGAGACGGAAACAAGTTTGTTTTGGAGAATAGTTTGACAGAGAGACGTAAATGTAGCCTAATGGAAATACCACGAAGATACCACTTTGGCAACGCAACATTAACCTTGTAATATTCTTAGCCAAGGAATATTGAAATAAAGAGATGCAACCGAGTTGTCGTTTATGGATGTTTAATAGCAACTGCGCATGGTATCGAGCATGGGCGTAGAATTTAGTGGGGACGCTGGGGACATGTCCCCACCAATTAACGGAGCACCCCCCCCCCCCCCCCCCCATCAGAACCGCAAATTAACAGAGCACCCCCCCCCCCATCAGAACCGCAAATTAACGGAGCACCCCCCCCCCCAGACAAAAAATAACATGTTTTCAAGTCATTAGAACTGTAATGGTTTTATTCAGTAAAAAAAAGTGGTATCGGTGCATCCCTAGTTTGTACAGATACTCAGTCAACATTTTCGATAGCCTCTTGCAGTGTTTACTGACTGATTCCGGACTGATTCCATCGCAGCGCTTGATGTCATCTGTTTTAGCCGGCCTCTGGCCCGCCTATATCAGATACACCGATGTGATTGGTTGATGTTCGAAACAAACGGGCATAGCTAATGAGCATGTTACTCGTTACCAGAGTACTTGCTGAGCAAATTCTAATTGTGCTCTCGCGAGAACTCTGGATTTCCAGGGTAGATTTCCTCAACAATTCGCTGGATAATTATTATTATTTTTTATAATAATTCATTTTCCTTTTCAGCCTGATGCAGACTTCATTATGTCGAGCTGTGCAGTAGTATACAGCGAGAAGGGGTCTGCGAGGAGCGGGCAGAGCTAGAAATCATCAACTTCCTGCAGGAAATCGAGGAATCCAGTAAGTGTATATTTTATGCAGCACGTGAGAAGAGCTACAAATTTCGCATCCCCATGCTAATGTTTAGCAGCTTTGTGAAGAAGACAGACTTGATTTGTAATTTTGCGAGCGCCGGCAACACACGTGGGTCTTATTTTACATTAATTTAATGGCAACCGCCAGGCCGATACACCGGCGACGAACACCAGCATGCAAATCAAGTCAGCCTAGGGAGACAGTTTGTATTTGCCGAAGTATAGCAAAGACTTTTTTTATCATATTTGATGAAGAGCGAAACAGTAGCCTATTTATTTACTTACTAACAAAAGCCACAACTAAAATAATACACTGTTACAAAATTGTTTCCCATTTAATGCAAAGCACATGAAACCTACATGTTGGCTGATCAGCTTATGACATTCATTTTAAGGTCTGAACATTATTAGAATGTCTAGGTCAGCTTCCTTTTCAGCCATAGAAATGCATTTCACTTACCAAGGAGTGACTGATAGCTTCCTGCAATTATTTATTGAATTAAGGTAGTCAAAAATGAACTGTGAGCCAAAAGTCTTGCATTACCATAGTTGGTCAAAACAACTTATTGTGAATAAAATGATGACTAATTTAATTGTCAAAATTATGCTTACTTTAAAATAACAACTGTAAGTTACACCATAAAGTACATACATTTGGTGATCCCATTTACTCAAGCAATTATGGCCTTCATAGGGTCATAAACACACTCGCAGTTAAAATGTGTACTTTGAGAGAAAAAAAATCTTGTTTTACCATAATATATATATATATATATATATATATATATATATATATATATTGAGCTTACATTATGATTTATTTCGCTCAATTAAATCATTCTGAAATTTGGCTACCAATGTCACGAGTTGGCCCCCTAATTTACAGAAACACCCATGTTTTCTACCTCTATTTTGACTGTCAAAATAATATCAATCACCACAGATAGTATTTAGGTCCGTAGCTTGTTTTTTTTAGATACTTATGTAGGACAAATGGTTACTTTTTTTGCCAATAGGATCCCATTCAATCTGAAAATATATCTTAAATACCAAATAAACACCCATACAAAAAAAATTGAGGTAGAAAACCTATGAAATATTCCTGTAAGATCTTTTGAGGTGAAATCAAGCAGGGACTAATGGGAAGAGGCTATGGATCTTGCAAGCAAATTATTAATTTTGGGATACGGTGGCACAGTGCTTGCACTGCTGCCTCACAGCAAGAAGGTCCTGGGATCGATTCCCGCCTGGGGCGCTATTGACTGTGGGGTGCCCAGGTGGGTTATCTCCCGGCCTTTTTGTGTGGAGTTTGCATGTTCTCCCCGTGCTCCGCGGGGTCTCCTTACGGAGTAAAAGAACCCCAATTAAAAACATGTGAAGATCGCCTCTCCTGTCCACATCCCTGACCAAGATGTGGACGTAAAACCTGGAGCTGTTGGTCCCCGGGCGCCGTCAAATGGCTGCCCACTGCTCCTGGCTGGCCCTGGAGGGGCAGCAGGATGGGTCAAATGCAGAAGACAAATTTCCACGGGCCACCCTCCCTGCATGAGTGTGTGTTGTGTGACCACTATGTGTGGATTAATAAAGATCTTCTTAAAAAAATATATATATATCAAATTAGTTTACAAATTAAATTCCAGGTCAATTAACCTTTGTTGGGAAAAGGGTTAAACTATTTTTGTTTGAATGTTTTATTTTTTTTTACGTAACCTTTATTTATCCAGGCAAGCAACTAAGAACATATTCTTATATACAGAAGCAGCCTGACCAAAAAGCAAAGGCCTTTTGAGGGAAGGGGGAGGTTGCGACAAAACAAGGTTATATACATACACAAATAAAATACAAATTTACAATGGTATACAAGAAAAATTACAATAAATAAGGGAGAAAGAAGGAGAGAGCCAGAGGGAGAGAGAAAATGGGGGAAAGAGGGAGGTAGGTAAGGGGTCTTAGGGGTAGGAGAGAAGGGGCTGAGGGTGATGCATGCGGTTGAGGGGCGATCAGCAGGTGCAACAGTCGGTTATGATCTGATGCAGATTTTGTTTAAAAGCAGTGAGCGATGTGAGAACAGTGAGTTTGAGGGTGTTTTGTAAGGTGTTCCAGTCAGATGCAGCAGCAAATCGGAAGGCGTTACGGCCAAAACTGTGCGGGCTTTGGGGATGGTAAGTTTGATGAAATTGCTGGATCTTAAGCTATAAACAGAAGTGGAGACGTGCAGAAGGGAGGAGAGGTAGAGAGGTGTTTTACCAAGTATGTATTTGTAAATTATAAAGGTCACAGTGGTGAGTGGAGAAAGGTGCATTAGTGGCGAAGCGGATGGCGGAATGATGGAGTATGTCCAGTTTTCTGAGGGCACACTGGGATGCCATTCTGTAGATAGTGTCGCCATAGTCAAATATAGGGAGGATGGTCATCTTGACAAGAGTGTGTTTGGCCGATCGGGTGAAAGAAGCTTTGCTACGGTACAAGAAGCCCAGACGAGCTTTGACTTTGGCCTGCAGGTGTTTTATGTGGGTAGAGAAGGAGAGAGATGGGTCTAGCCAGAGGCCAAGGTATTTATAAGAAGTAACAAACTCCAGCTCGGAGCCGTCAGCACAGATGATTTTAGGGGTGCTAACAATGTCATGCTTTCTGTCAAAGAGCATACATTTTGTCTTCTTGGAGTTGAGAAGAAGATGGAGACTATGAAAGGACTGTTCAACAGAGGTAAAACTAATTTGTAGAGTGGATGCCGCAGAGTGGAGTGAAGGGCCCGCTGAATACAAGATGGTGTCGTCAGCGTACAGATGATCTGTGAATTGCCAGCAACCTTGGCTACATCGTTGATGTAGATAGAAAACAGCAAGGGACCCAAGATGGAACCTTGAGGCACCCCTTTAAAGATGTTGAGAGGATCGGACAAGATGTTTTCTGTTTTCACCTGTTGAACACGATTAGCAAGGTAGCTTGGCAAACCAACTGCAGGATTTTGAAGAAAGGCCAATACTAGAAAGCCTCTGTAGGAGAATGGAATGGTTGACTGAATCAAAGGCTTTGGCTAAATCAATAAAGGCGGCGATGCAAACCAGCTTAGAATCCAAGGAGGCGATGATGTCATTCAGGACCTTAAGGGTAGCTGTGATGCACCCATGGCCCGGCCGGAACCCCGACTGCAGATTAAACAGGATGTTGTTTGAGGCCATGAAGCGACTGAGCTGTTTGTGAACCAGCTTCTCCAAAGACCTTAGCCAGGCAGGGCAAGATGGAGATAGGCCTGTAGCAGTTAGGATCAGAGCCAGAACCACCTTTAAAGAGTGGGAAGACTAGGGCAGATTTCCAGTCAGGAGGAAAGACAGATAGCTCAAGAGACAAGTTGAATAGCTGCGTGATGGGGGCAGCGATGATATGGGCAGCAGCTTTTAAAAACATAGGTTCGAGACCATCAGAGCCAGCTGACTTGTTTGAATCCAGCTTGGTGAGCTCCTCCAAAACCTCCGAGGTCAAGAAGGGTTGAAAGGAAAAAACACCAGAGCTGGGAGAAGAAGGAGGAGGCTGAGATGAGGCAGTGAAGGGAGGCATAGCAGAGAAGACATGGGCCGAATTGACAAAATGGTGATTGAAAAGTGATGCCATGCGAGACTTATCAGTGACAACAGTGTCACCGAAAGTCATCACACTGGGAAGATGAGAAGTGAGCTTATTCTCCATGGATTTTACAGTTTTCCAAAACTTCTTGGCATCAGACCCACAGGAAGAGAATTATCCAAGAAATAATTGATTTTGGCTTTCCTAATAGCCTGGGTAGATTTATTTCTACACTGCCTAAAGGCAAGCCAGTCAGCAGAGGACTGAGAGGAACGGGCTGCCCGCCATAAGGTGTTTTTATGACGGATTAAAACAGCTAAATCATGGGAGAACCAAGGGCTGAAGCGATCCTTTATCCGTAATTTTTTAAGTGGGGCATGTTTATTAATGATCCGGCTAAATGTATTTCTAAAGTATGACCAGACAGCATCGATGGTGGTGAGAGATTTAATTCTGTCCCAGTTCTCAGCAGCAATGTCATGGAGAAAGGCTTCCATAACAAACTTCTTCAGAGAACGCTTGCTTACGGTCACTGATGGTCGTTTGACTGAGAAGCCAGAACGGATACAGCCAATGGCGCAGTGATCACTCAGATCTTGACTGAAGACACCAGATTTATAGTTAAATGGGGCGTTAGTGAGGATAACATCGATCAATGAGGCAGATGAAGGGAATTTCAAATTGTGTCTGGTGGGCTCAGATATGATTTGAGAGAGGTTTAAAGCGTCAAATTGCTGTGTGACTGTGTCGGGAGGGTTTGTCATGTCCCAATTTAGATCTCCCAGGAGGACAAACTCGGAGGAGATGTAAGGGGCCAGTAGCTCACTGAGTGCAATTAGAGTGCAGGCTGGGGCAGAGGGTGGTCTATAGCAGACGGCAACAGAGAGAGAGAAGTTAGTGGACAGTTTGAGTTTTAACACTAGCAGTTCAAATTGCTTAGGAACAAATCTTGACAGTGACATAGAGCATTGCAAGTGGTCTTTAACAAATATAGCTACACCACCTCCTTTAGTGGCTCTGTCTTGGCGAAAGACATTGTAACCTGGTATGGAGACGTCTAGGCTAGAAACGCTATTCTTAAGCCACGATTCAGAGATAGCTAAAATATCAGGAGTAACAGTATGAACCCAGGATTTTAGCAGGTCCAGTTTAGGTAATAGGCTGCGAATGTTAATGTATAAAAAGCCAAGGGACTTACGATCACAGAAATCACCAAAGGACAGATTAGGAACGGCATGATTGTCAGTAGTGGGGCCTGGGTTGGGATGTACATTACCAGAAATAAAAAGGATGAGAATGATTAAAATACGTCTAAGAACAGAGCTATAACATTGCCGAGTTTTGTTTGGCTTCAAAGATGGTTTGGCAGGAATTAGAGGAGAAGGGGCAAAGAGTTGTTGCAATAGCATATGTGAGTACAGTGGGAGCAAGATACAGACAAACTAGATAGTCCTGCAATCTTTGTAATCCAGAAAGAGGGGACATCTCTGGACAGTAGACTGAAGTCCAGCGTGCCACCATTAAGGGGAGATATGGTTAACCTGTATGATGGTGTTAGCTGCTCGGCTAGCAGACCCGGCGCTGATGGTGTTAGCTGCTCGGCTAGCAGACCCGGCTCCGATGGTGTTAGCTGCTCGGCTAGCAGACCCGGCGCTGATGGTGTTAGCTGCTCGGCTAGCAGACCCGGCGCTGATGGTGTTAGCTGCTCGGCTAGCAGACCGGTGCTAACTGCTCGGCTAGCAGACCCGGCGCTGATGGTGTTAGCTGCTCGGCTAGCAGACCCGGCGCCGATGGTGTTGGCTGCTCGGCTAGCAGGCCCGGCGCTGATGGTGTTAGCTGCTCGGCTAGCAGACCCGGCGAATCAGCGTCGGCGAAGTGCATCAGCAGCGCCAGGAGGAGCAGCCTGGGCCCCGGCGTGGGCCAGACACGAATCATCCTGTCAAGGTTAGCTGTGCTGTTTGCTATGTGTGTGCAAAGGCATTCAGAAGGAGTTCTTTTGAATAAGGCCGTGAAAGTCCTTTAATCTGATTTGATCAAGGACATCGAAGGAAGGAAGAGGCCACTCTCAGTCAGCTGGGTCCTGCAGTGGATGACCGGGCAGGGTCACATCCCCATCAATCCTAGTGAAAGAAGAGATTTCAAAATCACATTCCAATTTGATCACCAATGCACCGAGCGTTTCGGGGCGCATGCCGTTTGTTATCCCATCGTCAGTGCATGTTCAAATACAGTAACATTTCCTAGTGCACATCTGAAAACATATGAGCAGTTCAAAGCTTGGTCAGGGATTCCACAGACTTTGATCAGACTCAAATGTAGGGCCCTACCTCAGGTTATGCAATCCTTATGCTTTAAAGGGGACATCCAGTCAAGAACTAGAATTGTATGTTTTTCCTCACCACAAACATGATTTGACCTTGCCTATCTGCACTTCATGTGCACGCATGAAATGGTCCTCATCGATGCACTGTCAGACCAAATAGTTATAGATGCTCTCAGCTCTCTGAGAGCATCGATAACTATTTGGGGGATTTCAATTTGTTTTCCATAGGATGAGAGAATTTGGTGTTTTGGAGGAAAGCCGTGCTATCTATTAAATTGCAAACTATCCAAAAAAAAAAAACGTGTCAAGCAGTGCTGACTGAGCTCAGAACAAGGAACCGCCCACTCTCCAGTGAATGGCTTCGTCAGCACTGCTTGGAGCGTATCTGGGTTCTGGTATCAGGCACAGCGAGGACCGCAAGACATTGTCCGAATCATGTTTGAGGTCAAACATAAAATACTAGTTTTTGATTGGAATTCCCCTTTAAATGCTGGGGCTGAGTTCATGTCACAATTCTTTTTTATCACCAGCCGACTGTTGCCGACCAGCATTTGTAGTGCAGTATGAATGACCATAAGATACTTAAAGAGCCAGATCAGAGCCCTATTCTCACTCGATATTACCACCCTCAAGTTCAAGTCTGTTTTTTGAATTTCTGTTAATCATCATAATTAAGTTCTGGATATCAGTTTAAGTTTTTTGTCTGGGGTGGCAGTATGCGACTTGCAACAAAAAATTCAAGGAGGGCAGACCCATTTACATGAGTGTTTAACTGTTCAACTACAGAATTTCAGCAAAAATGTTCCTAAGAATAAACAGTTTTTCTTGAGTGTTTCTTTGTTGCTCTCAAATCATATCACAAATATGTAGCAGTCAGTACCCCTAAAGGCTCCTACACACCTATCCAACTACAGGCAATGGACAGTGCGTGAAACAATCGGCCCTGGAGTTGGTCACAGCTGGACATAGCTGCACGTAGTTGATTGGTACGTTGAGTGCTTAATGAGTTACCAACCGTATCAGTAGTTAGTTGACTTTAGTTGGATAGGTGTGTAGAGACCTTTACACCTTTTTTTTCTAACCCTAACCCACCTACACCACACCTAATTGTTGAAGATAGTGAAGGGAAAGGACATAAAGATCTCGGCCATGGGAATCTGAGGGTGCTGTAGGGTCAACTGTGGATCTAAGGTTTGCAATCTTTTCCTCGTTCAGGGGGCTTTCAAACTCCGGAACCACAATTCCAGCATCTGACTCCTCGTGGTCAGTGGCACTCTTCCAGTCAATGTCTGGGTCTTGCAGATCCTAGGAATCCATCAACAGTAAGTATTACCAAAATTAAGCACTCCCAGCTTTATTTTCGGTTCATGTGAAAAAAGTGACTAAAATGTAAATTACATATGTTTAGTGGCTTTACTGTATTAACGCACCATACCTCGCCTCTGAACTTGAACATTTTAAACCTACGTCACAGCACGTGACTGTTTCTGTGCTTGAACAAGAAATCTAGAAATCGGTTTAAACCCAAATAAAGTATATTTTCATTTTTCACTTTAAGCTTTAAGCATTGAAACCAAGTCAAGTAAAATGTGTCTGTCTGCTGAATGGGAATATCTGGTTCTTTGGTCATGTAACATGTGGCTAACACTGAATTCAGTCAGTGCTGTGACCAAAGGAAATACCGGTAATTAAGTTAATGAATGCAGGATATACCACCTCAAGATTCTCAGGCTCATCAATGTTATTCTGCAAGAGTCCCATCCGCCACATCTGCTCGGGGGACAGATTTCCCTCTGTTCTCAGTGGATGGTGGTTCCAGCCCTCAACAAAGGTTTGGAGGTCAGCCCGGAGACATGGCAGAAACACGTAGTGTGCACAGAAGATGTGGAGAAACAAAAAAAGAAAACTTGCCATCTTGCAAGCAAACCAACAGTGTTTTGGCTTACCTCTGGTTGTGGACACTTTTGCCTGAAATGAAGCTTGCCCGACCAGTTCCCTGTGCAGAAAACATGAACCGTGGCTACGTTTTCCACTCCCTGATCACCCCTGACCCTAACATAAATTGTTAAAAAAAAAAAAAGGTAATTGTTAAAGTGATAGTTCACCCAAAAAAAATTGTCAGCTGTTCTTTTTCCTTGAAAATGTTCCAATGGCAAAATAAATCCACATTCCACAGCATCTGTTCTATCGATCATGTAAGACCAACATGAATGGAAAAGATAAGACTGTTAATTTAGGCACAACAGCCTGGGTGCTATCTTTTCCATTCATTTGGGATCAAGAAAGGTACGGGATCTACAGAAAAGATCCTGCTGAATGTATTCATTTTGCCAATAGACTATTTTTGAGGGAATAATTCAGCTGTCAAATTTTTTATTTTGGGGTGAACTATCACTTTAAATAATTCAGAGTAATGGCTGGTCCTGATAAAAAAAAAAAAAAGACATATACAAGAGACAAAAAATAATGAATCTACTCCCATTTCTAATTATATATTAAGAAGAGAGGCAAACCTTGAAGGCAATCCATTCCAACGGAATGCAAGAAAAAAAAAAAGGTGAGACGAGTTGATGCTCTATTGTTGTCTGCAAGGTCCAAGAACATAATCTAAAGACAGGAAAAGCTAACTATTTAGATTGTAAGAAATGGTTAGCATGCAAAAGATGGTAGTAGAGGTTGCAATTGTATTAATGAAGTATTCTTAGGTGGGCACTGGGCACTGGACTAGTAGTATAGTAGTATAGTAGTATACTAGTATAGTACATATTTGGGCCAGTAGAGCGGATGTTTGTGGAGAGACATACATTACTGTAGATAAATTAAGAGATGGATAATGAAAGACATGTATAGATAGGTAGACAGATAGATTGACAGACTACGTACAGTTAGGGTAGGCTGGGGTAAGATGAGACATTTATTTTTTATTTTTAATTACTAAGGCAAGGGAAATATTTGTTTTGTTTGCAACAATAATGCCTATTTATACCTTAGTGCCTCCCTGGCAAGCAATACATTATATCTAGCTAATACCGTTTTCAAGTTATGACCTTGGGGGATACAAGGCGTGTCTACTTTTGAAAAATAACAGCCTTCAACTTAAGGGTCTTAATATCGAGCAAGAAAAGTGCTCTGGACAGGCTCTTTAATTCACAGAGAAGACCCTCATTGACGTAGGCAGTACAGTCGATACGTAGGCAGACCATGCAGACCAGGCAGACCATTTGACCATGAGCCAAGTTTGTGACCTTACATTTTCAAGTACAAGTTTCTCATATTTACACTAAAAAACATTTTTGATGGCCAGAATTTCTGTTAATCATCATAATTAAGGTCTGGACATCAGTTTTCAACATAAAAAGTCAGTTTTTGTCCGGAGTGGCCCTTTAAATTAATTCAAGAGGTGAATAGACTCTGAACACAGTGTCAAAACAAAGTTCCCAAAAAGTATTTATTCCATTAATGTTTTGGCCACATAAGGCCCTCTACAGGAAGAGGGCCCTGTGTGGCCGAAACATTGAAGGAATACATTTTGGTAACTGTTTTCTACACTGCGTTTAGACCATTTACTTCTTGAATTGTTATTTTTATTGTCTGGAAGCGGTTGAGGATATTTTAGATGCGTGTTAAATTAAATACAATTAAATGCAACATGAAACCATGGGCTCAACATGCCCCAGCTTACTGGCACAATGTACCCCACACCGCCCCGCCTTTAAATGAGTTCACACAATACCTCAGGCCCAATCCTATGCTGGCTTTCTAGCCTCATATCATAGCTTATATAGTCTACAACTACAATTTGATATAGCTGAAAATGTTTCTACTTCTGTTCACATGCCAGACTCATGATACTAGAATTGGGAAAAATTTAGAAATGATGGGGAAATAACTATATTTTGGACATAGCTCAGTTACCACGTTTATAGGTCCTGTGAAATGACACTATCTTCCTGGAAATGTCATCTGACTGACATTGTGTATGATTGCCTAGATAATAGGGGTGGCTCAACTTAGACACTGGCTCAACTAGCCCCAGCCTACCCTACATGTGAGAAGGTTTCATCATGAGGCTATAGCCATCACACAGCACTCAAAATGAACCATACTCAAATGAAAGACTTTAACATGTTTGCTAAACATGTTTTCTGGAGAACCCATCAATGCCCCCAAAGATGACGATGTTGTACCTGGTTGGAGTAAATTACATTACAGGCCTTTTATTGCAGGTGTTACTGCATAATTTCATACACAATTGTCAATGCATTGAAAACACACCTACCTAATGAGTTTGTGGTTGGTATCCACATGCACAAAAGAAAGGGGGCCCGCACAGAGTAACTTCTCCTCACCACAACAGCCAAACTCAGTTGTTCTGGATAAGATCCCAACTGCATCCACTCGGTGCATTGACGCCTTCAGTCTGCTCCATTGAATCCTGTGACCAAATGACTGCAATCTTCCCATAACCATTGTATAGCCAACATAGGGCATTTGAGCCTTAATGCTAGACACCACCAATATCAAGCTCCTGGTCACTCATTGTGCTGTAAGATTGTCCGGATCGAAACACCAAATTCCCTCATCCTACGAAAACTTGCGTCGAGTCTGAGAACTATTGTGTGAATGGTCAATTTGAAGTGGCCGTGGTTAATGAGCTTTCCGCCGGCTCGGAAGTTTGCTGCTGTGGGCAGGGCCTTTGAGTTCTGCGCTTGAGTTCTCGAAATGTTCATTGAAATGTCCAGTTCTCGCAGCCCTGGGTGAGAGAACAAAGTTCTCGCGGAGTATGGAGCAGCCTTAACCTGAAGTCGTTGAGGAGGGTCTGCCATCCCACAGTTGATGATGCCTCTCACAGTAACAACTGAAAGTCTGAAAGAGCCCTTACTTAGCTAACTTGTCTAGCCTACTTCTTTTTGAGGGTAGCTATCGTAGCTATGAGTCCTTACCGTACCCAACCAATGAGATTTGCAGGGAATCAGTGATGATTAGATTGGTCCAATTTGATGGCCAGTTACATTTGGGCAAAGGCATTTCCGGTAAATTCTTATTGGCTGGACTTTTGACAGTAATATTTCAGTTGAAAAAAATCTGTTTATCTCCGCGCACACGGATTTATCTCCGTGTGCGAGCAGAGACAGCGTTGAGCGCGAGTGCTTTGCAAACTGAGAGCGTGCAGACAGGGTTGTGAGTCTGAGGACCATACATTTGAGTGTGAGCACATGAAAACCGTGTGCGAGCACATGAAATCCGTGTGAGAGCAGGGGGAATTCTGCTCTCAAATTAATCTTCTGCGCACTCGACTTTTGACTCGATAATGACGCCATATTTAACCGCTCAGAAACACATAACTTGTCACTCTTGTGACAAGAAAGTGTGAACACTCTCGAATGCAGTAATCCCCCGATGCCAAAACATTAGGGAAGCAAGGATAGGTGCACCAGCACCATATACATATAGAGGGATCATTGTGGAACAGCATTTACGTGAAGGGCAGAATGTGCCTTAAGCCATGATTGTGTGCGTGGAAGCAAAATTCGTTTGGGAGCGAGAAAAGCAGTTTGGACAAACATGCGTTTCTCAACTAAACGCTTGGGGGCGGTTTCCGCAGACAAGGCTTAAGCCTAGTCCCAGACTAAAATGCTGTTTGAGCTGTCTTAACTCCAAGTCACTACCACAGACTCATCTTAAAATAGTCATAGATTTAGCCTGTTCTGGATTAAACAAAGCCGATTGCAAGAGGGAGGATCAGAGCTACTCTGTGACTAAATTGAAGCTTAAATGAATCTTGCAAAGCTGTTTGTGAAAGGGGTCATGGACTGTTTGAGAGCATGGACTATTTGGAATATCTAAATGAGACCAATATGCACTACAGGGGCCAGCCAGTCGAGTACTTGTGGATAGAAGTAATCCATTGAATCAGTTTGATTAAATAACTTTCCGAGACCGCTTTCGTATGTACAAAGAAAATGCATTGGAGATAATTACTTTGCTTGAGCCTAAGACTTTCCCCTCTGTCTCAAAGAGGAAGGCCTGTAATCCAGTTCTCTCCAAGTTCTGATTACTTTGAGGTTCTTGGCATCTGGAATCTTTTATCGTGAAAATTGTGATTTTAATATTGCACACTAATATTGAACAGTTCACATAGACAATACAGTGTGTTTATATTTGGCACATTCTTACCCTCCACCAGTGGTGAGAGCTGCAGCAAAGCTGCTGGAGGAAACGAGGATGAACCTACTGCTGCCGCACCCACCAAGAAGAAGAGGCTGAGTGACCTTCTTCAAAACAGAAGAGCTCATCTCACAAGTCAGACCCAGGCTGCATTTCCAAAAAGAGTGCAGGCTGATGCAGAGCTGACCAAGTTCCTCCAAGAAGATGCACTTGATGCATCTTGTGATCCCTTGATGTGGTGGCGTGACAATCAAAGAAGATATCCTTTGATGGCCAAGTTGGCCCAAAAATACATGTGCATTTGTGCAACAAGCACCAGCTCAGAGAGAATGTTTAGCACAGCTGGCAACATTGCTATTCCTGAGAGATCCTGCCTTAAGCCACACAAGGTCACTACTCCTGAGAAGCACAGGCCAACCTGTTACAGCTGACACGTAGCTAAACAAATGCCTAACAGCCTAACCTAGTGCTAAAGTCAAAGGGCGAAGTACAAGTACAAATACAGTAAAGTGCTAGTAAAGGAAACTCGTAAAGCAAAATATTATACTCCAATGACAGCAGTGGGCTGATGCTGTGTAGCGTGGAAGCCTTTAACTTTACTTCCAATTACAATTCCATTTTCTGAGATGTTTAGTAATGCCTACCTATTGTCTTTTAAATAGTCAATGAATGTTATTCTTCACAGATGTTGAATGACATGCCTGCAGCAGAGGATGGAGATTCCCCCAAAGACACGCATGGCTTGAGCGCACCACTGCATGATCCAGTTGCCAAGAGGTCAACTTCCATTGAAAAGGTATGGTAATTAGCTTTCAAATTGCTTATTTAGAAAGAGATCCACTTATATGTTCTAGTGAAAGTAGTACACTTGACTATCTATGTTGAATGCATTTAATGTAAGTTGCTTTGGATAAAAGCGCCTTCTAAATGACTCATGTGATATAACCTTATTGTTTCAATGAATGGAGAGGGTTTTAGATATCGAGGTGAACTGACAGTCACTTGTGTGATGACAGGACAGCAAAGCAGCATGCCTTTCCCACTTAACCTGGCTCAAAAACTTAAAAGTAAATATCTCAAACCCTCTCCACTCATTGAACCAATAAGGTGAATGGGGAGAGCACACCTTACAAGCATTTTGTGTTTATTTTCAAATCCTAATGTCTAGTATATCACTTTAACAATTAGGCCTCACGGGGTCCCCAAAACGCATGTTTTAAGATGTCTGTGTGTGTAAATATGCAAGCTTGTCGGCGGAAGAATTGAAAGTTCAGAAGACATGTATGTCTTCAACGGTAAAAGATCAACGGTACAGGTCTGGTCTCCAACACACACAGAAAGCGAATAACAAAGATAAGACACCTGACGTCCGTACACCTCACTCCCCTTCGTCACTGTAGAGAGACCGCGTGCTCTCTCCTAGTTATACCGTCGGAAGTGACGCAAAACTTAACGAGGCAAGCGCTGTACAACAAGAGGTGCGCCCCTAGTGGCGCTATTCAATGTCTTTGACCGTTACAACGTTCAGACACATAGACTCTAATCCTCATTCTTCTTCTGTCTCAATATAGAACGTAGCTTCATACACACAACAGTACACTGTCGCCGCCTGTTGGTGCGTGCGTCCAGAGAACCGCACATACACACACACACGTGAATACACATTGCAGGTGCATAGCCAGCACACAAACATGCAACGCTTGAACCAACAAGGAAATAGGAGCAAGTGTGAGAACCCACATCGCACACGGATTAGCTGGAGACAGCGGTAGCTTGTATTCCACTGAGAATCCCTTTATACGTTTGAGTAAGAAATACACCAAAAAACACTTCACGGGACCATTTTCACCTTAAAAAGTGATTTGGGGGGTTTACTTACAGGGTTTTGTGGCCATTTCCAGCACGATGGCTTGCCTGGCACCATCATATTGATAAAGTGATGATGAGATCATCAGAAATAGCATTTCAGCCATTAAACAACTCTTTCTTCACTGCAGGTACTACTCAGGCCTGTCGCGATAAGCAATAAATCAATTAATCGCATGATAAATTAAAATGAGCTCGATAATTTTGCCGGCCGCGATAATTTCCATTTGCCTGCTTGTTTGTTTTCCTCGTGTCTCTCTCTCTATCAAAGAGACTGGATGACAAGAGTTTTCACTCCGGTCGATTCCTTAGCGTAATGAGGAGTAAACCCTCGTGTCGTGTCAGTCACTAGTCAGCCGCATGGTCTCTGTGTGGGGAGGCGGACCCCTGGCGTTACACAGAGTGCAGCATGATAGCCCCGTGAGTCATATCAATTAAAAAAAGTACAAAAGTAGAAATTTGGAAATTTGAAGGAGGAAGTGTCAAAGCCGTGTCATGGCATGAGAATGTAGCCGCTGCGGTGTCGGATGGCAGCACAGCATACAAATTCGTTATATTTGTGTGTGTATGTGCGGTTCTCTGGACGCACGCAGAGTGATGCTAACCTGACTATCTCCTCCAAGTTCCTCCAAGAAGATGCACTTGATGCATCTGTGATCCCTTGATGTGGTGGCGTGACAATCAAAGAAGATATCCTTTGATGGCCAAGTTGGCCCAAAAATACCATGTGCATTTGTGCAACAAGCACCAGCTCAGAGAGAATGTTTAGCACAGCTGGCAACATTGCTATTCCTGAGAGATCCTGCCTTAAGCCACACAAGGTCAACATGTTGGCATTTCTTGCTCGGAAATCTGCCAAGACTAAAGTAGCTACGGATTTGCATATGGCCTGTTGAGGCATCTGCTTTCATTCATGTTTTTGTTGTTAGTTTGCACTTTTTGTTTACAAAGGTCCTAACTGCCAGTTTTGCCTGTTAAGGAATGTATCACTCTTTGTCTGAGCCTAATGTTTCATATTTTTTGAAGTGCAATTTCGCTTACAGTTTCGGTTGGTTTTTATTTTCCATTTTAATTTATTGTTTTTGGTTGTTTTGGTTTTTATTCAAGTGCATTTTTTTGTTAAAATAGACTGAGTCCATTTTTATTTTATTGTTTTTTGGTTTTTGGTTTATTATTTTGGATATTTAAAATGGTCTTTCCAGTTCCAAGTGTTTAAATATTCTTTAGAAATAAAATGTTTTGAAAGGGTGTGAGGCCTACTTGCATATTATGATTGCCATTATCGATTATATTAGTTGCAAATGGGTCTCAAATCGGCTAAGATATTATCGCTTATGGCAATAATTTCTGGGACAGTATTTATCGTCAGTTCAAAAATTTGTTTATGCGTGAAGGGCCTAGGCCATATCACCGGCGACTGGACCTCCTCGAGTCATTGATATTTTCATCCTGTTGAGTCTTTCTTATAGACAAATGATGAAGATGTAGACCTCAATGGCTACACCAGACTGGTAAATGTGAGACACTGGTTCAAAAATGACTTCTTACGATGGGCCAATGAATGTTTGTGATTTATGTTTTGCTTATGCTGACTTTGTGATCGACAGAATAGCCGACCTAAAGGGGATGACGACACAAAGGAACACAAAGGAATGTCCAGATGTAGAAGTGGGGTGAACTCAAAAGCTGAATGTTGGGGGTTTACATCAAAACATAGGATGTGAAAATAAATGGTCTAAGTGTCTAAATAATAGATACACATAAAGGCTATTGCACACCAGCAGCACAGCAAGACACAGACCTATGAAGCTGTTGCTTTTTTTTGCATCCGTCTGGGCACACTATTCTCAATTCAATTCAATTCAAATCCCTCCTATAGAGGGTGCAATAAATACTGACAAATAAAGGGTTGATGTTCTGGCTCCAACAGTCGGTAAAATAATATATGACCATCCATTATTTGTAAAGGAGTCATTGCACAGGCTATTTTAATCATGTTAAATGTAGTAGGCGTGTGTTGCAAACATTGGCTTGGAGTGGGATCCTCCAACCTTATCACTAAACATACAATACAACATTAATTGTATTATTTATTTGTATGTTGGCAGATCGATTCGGTTTTTAGAACCCCATTATTTGTAAAAACATGTAATTGACACTCAAATTACTTTGCAATGTGCCAATTATACCACGAGATGGCAGCAGATACTTGTATAGTGGTGGGTATACGAGAAGAACATGGATTAAAACAACACATTTTGTCAAACAAATCAATGTTCTCGATTTGTAAGTGAAGATGTCAGGAAGATCTATTGATTAAAGTTCTCCAAGTACAGAAAGCAATTGATTAAAAATGTATGCACTGTACTGGGCTCCAGCTCACGTAACTGAACTAGTGCATGGCTAGACACGCCCACTCCCGGCTGTCCCCATTGCTGGACCCGCCCACTTGTTGGTCTAGGGGCGGAGCTACGCGAGAGGACGGCTAGAGGCGCTGTAACTCCGAGCTTTGCGGTTTGTTTTTTTAAACGAATCCTCGGCTGTTTGTGGCCTACTACGTGTTCTAAGGTGCCCCTCCGTGTACATTACATGTGCTTCTGAAGCCCCACTAACATTTTTTATTTTTTGGGGTGGGGTCTACAAGCTACGGATACTACAAGGCTAAGCTAAGCTAAGCTAGCTACCACCACCGTGGGGGTTAGGGGTTAGCTCTCCTGCTCCACCTCTCCTCCTGCTGCTGCTGCTGCTGGTGGGGGAGGAGGAGTCACTGGTGGACGAGGAGTCACCGGTGGTGGAGGAGTCACTGGTGGACGAGGAGTCACTGGTGGTGGAGGAGTCACTGGTGGACGAGGAGTCACTGGTGGAGGAGTCCCTCACCACCACCACCACCACAGTCAGAGGATACATGATCCACTGTCCGAGTTAACAAGGAAAGGACCCCCACTCACTCTAAGGTATGTTACCTTGCAATATTACCTCTCAGCTCCTATCATCACCATGTGCAATATTCTTAATGTCATGTGCAATACTGCAATACTCAATATTATCCTTGCAATATTACCATGCTACATTACCTTTCATCATTATGTGCAATATTCTTAATATCATGTGCAATACTTCCTCTTACCATTATTATTATTATTACCCTTTTATTACACTTCAATTATTGCCAAATTGTTTTTGCTGAATATCTTATCTTACCTATATTTTTATACTTCTCCTAGGACTTAGACTTGCTGTAAATTTGTAAATCAGTTATTTTATTGTTTTATTCTCTTGCTATGCAACCTGGCACAAGAATTTCCTTTGGGATTAATAAAGTTCTATCTTATCTTATCCCACCGTATAGGATTCAAGCTTCTGTGTTGTCAATGGCTCTTGTTGTACTACGCTGGTGGGTGGCCCCTTGGATGCCTTGCTTGCTTCTAATGCAAATTATTCCCCAAAAGATAAAGTGCTGCTGGTGGTGGTGGTGGTAAACAGCTAGGAGCTCATCGTAATGCTGGAAGGATTTGCTTCTCCCCCCCCCCCCCCCAGGAAGATACATGAGCTCTTTACGATGAGACCTTTGTGCTGAGTGTGTTGGCTGTGTCACGTCGCCACGATGGAGTTGTACTGGTACATGTGAGTATTGTATTGCAAGAACAACAATAATAAAATGCAAACTAACTAATATAAACCGTGGGGGGCTAGGGCTGAACCATGTGGCAATAGGGCGATTGTTTTGACAAATATTGCAATTGCCACAAGATTCACCGTTAGTGGGAATGATCATTTTTGCAGCACAATACTCACTGATTTCACTTAATTCTTTTACAATCGTGATGTTAAATCTTGATTGGTTGAGGTCTTTTTGGTACAGATGTTTTCTTGCATCTGGAGATGTAAAAATGTGTCGGCCGGGGCATATCTGCAGCTCAACAATACTTAATTTATAATGGTCTTGTACATTTACACATTTTACCCTCATCCTAAAATTGGCACTCCTGTGATTTGCATATTGCACGTGACCATATTGCTTTTTCGACAATATTTCGGTTAATTGTTCAGCCCTCATGTGTAGCCCCATGTTGTGTTTGCAAACAACCTCCTGTTCTCCCTCTCCTTTCTCTGTTTTTAGAGTTGTCATCATATTCATTATCATCAAGATCCTATTCTATGTCTGCTGGTACCGGTCCAGACAGCGACAGCTTGCGGCCTACCTGAGCAACCCCCGCAACGCGCAGATCGTTATTGTGGGCGGGAGAGCCTACCTACACCAAGTGTGTGAAAGGCAGAGTGTAAGTGTGGAGAGAGACTACTACTATACATTTACATAGCAGCGCCACCAAGTGTTACCCCGGCGGTCGCATACGCAATGGTGCGTTACATTTGTACTCAGAAGTCGGAAATTCCGAGTTCCAAGTCGGAAGAGACGGATTTCTAACTTGGAAAGTCTGAAGAATCTCACAACTCCGACAATGAAAGCTGTAGTAATATACTGTTCTTTTAGCACACAGTACTGTCCAACTTCTATCTGTGGACATGTTGGTATGGTGTTTGTATGCGCAAAATGCCGCGTAATAACGTTATCAACTGGTATTGCGAACAATGGCTAACCTGGCTAGAGCAAACCCAAGCACAACAAAGGTTTTCCTGGAGGCGTCCGTCTTGGTTTTCCAACTTGTTGTAACTGGAACGCGGTCAACTCGGGTGTTACTCCCAGCTCCAACTTCCGAGGTAAATGGAACGGAGCAAAAGCCTGTAGATGTGTCGCATTCAAAGCTAAACCGTTTTAAAAGACATGGTGATGGATGTCTAGCCCATTCTTGAACATAATCCTGTCTGATGATTTGACTCCAGAGTTATGCACCCAAACTAATCACCCAGTTGTGGTAGGAAAGTTTTTTATAAATCTTTTGCACCCCTGCGCTAGATGTTGGAAAGTAATTTTCACTCTGAATAAGAAAGGGAAACCACTTGTGGTGTCTGGGGGATGAGATTTAGGTACACACCATTTCAGTTTGAGACCTTCTCAGAATACGATTTCACAAACATGTTCAAGTGTGCAGGGGGTTCTGGTCCTCTCTGGTTTGACTCACTTCCTCCCTACCCCAGCGGTGTTTCAGTGCGCTAGTGAACCACCGCAAAACAGCCACGGGGAATTTAAACCACGTCATGACAAGACCAACTGACCACGAATGGCAGCGCACCAAGAGTTTAACTGACGGGGGCCACCGACCACTGATCCTCCTGGATGAGCGCATTTTTTTATTCCAAAAATAATAAAATAATGCCAGCAAGCTTGTAAAGTCACAATGTAGGCCTACCGCTAAATCAGTGGGGCTTTGCCGACGAATAGGACACAAGCAATGGACCGCAGGGTTGCCAGACAGACAGAGACACACACACACACACACACACACACACACCTTCTTCCTGGACTTACCGTCTCGATGCAGTCCGCAGTCTGAAAAATTAACTAAAAAAACGAAAAGCTCCAAAGCGACGACCAGGGCCCTTTGATGATGTAACAAGAGTTTGTAGAGAAAGTTGTAAATCCTATCACAGCATGAAATAGAAGAGTGAACAGAAAAAGCCAAAAGTAAAAAATAAATACTTTTATATCTCAATATCACAGAGAGAATTGAAGTTATTGTGACAGAAGTGTGACCAAAGTAGAGAACACTTTTTATTCCACGCTGCCGCTCTCCCTGCTAGAGAATGACACCTGTGACACCTGTGAGTGATTTTACCTGTAGAGGAGTGTACCTTGAGGTACCAAAGTCTAACACCGGTGTGTCCAAGTACCGTTAATCCTTTTGTTGTGTGTATGCGATGGGCCTGTCTCCAATTCTATTTGTTTGTATATATATATATATATATTCTTTTTTTTTTTCTTTGATGATTGAATAACTTTTCCGATCAGTTATCTTCTATGAATTGAATAAGTTATCTTCTATGGCTCTCTGTGGCCTCACAGAGAGCCACCTGATCTAATGTATAACTTGTTGGACCGCTGTCTCAATATAGAACGTAGCTTCATACACACAACAGTACACTGTCGCCACCTGTTGGCGGATGTAGAACACAACATATTCCCCCTTTACGTAATAATGAGACTAATGCATCAATAGAAAATAGTAATAATGTGTGGCAGACGGCCACTGAGGGGCCGTCTAGGGAGTGTGGACAATGGTCGGGGGAACCGCAGTTCCCCAGTCGGCCCCCAGAGGGAGCCAAGGAAACCAGGAAGTGTAGAGAGGCAATCAGCCTCATGGGAAGTGGCTGCGCCTCGTTGGGGGAACTCGGCGGCGGCCAATCAGGGGCCTGGCTGCGGCCAATAAATGGGAGAGGACCTGGGTGGTGTAGAGTCGAGGAGAGAGAGAGAGAGGAGAGCTGGAAGTGGTGGCGTTGGAAGTGGTGGCGTAGGTGGAAGTGGTGGCGGTGGAAGTGGTGGCGTTGGAAGCTGGAGCGGAAGGAAGTAGCGGACGTGGGAGAGGAAGAGGAAGAGTACTGTAAGCGACTGAGTGAGTTGATGAAATACCAAAGTGGCTGTGTGCCCTAGACTTTGGATTGTCGGAGAACCCTGTTGTGTGCTGAACCCCTGGACCGCCTGAGAACCCGCCCCGTGAACGAACCCCGCTCTACCTGAGGACCCGTCTCCGTGTACCGACCCCTGCTAACGGACCACGACTACCCGCACGGACTAAAGGACTAACACTATAAGTACCCTGCATTTCCCCGTCCCCTGTATGTTAAATAAACCCGGTTTGCCTTATATTCTGGTGTGGACAGTGGAGGTATTATATTCAGTCGTGGTCACACTCCACCCCAATATAGGGAGTGTGCCACAAATGGTAGTGCATAACCTTAAAACCTCTAAAGTATTAATAAACATCCACACAATAATGGTGTCATTGGTATAAGTGAAAATAGTAATGAAAATATTGCAAAATGAAGATCAGATAAAGAAGAAAAACAAATATATGTGAACAAACTGTACGTTTTGGGCACTTGCGATCCATATACAGCACCCGCAACAGTATTTCAATCACTAAACACAGCGACGTCACTGCCAGAGCTCCAATTTGGCGATGTGTACATATATCTTGTGGAGAATCCCCCTCCCCTTACACTGCTGCCAGGATGGAAGTGTACAAAAGTACAAACAATTCTATTCAAGCACTCACGACAGACGGTGGTATATTATATCACAGCTAAGGGGCGTTGTTACTTCTTTTGTTGAAAAACTGACTACAAGCAAGCGTAAAACTGCCATAGCGCCCCCGACTCTACCAGTGTTCAGCATCATGACTTCATAAAGAGTGTATTATCTGGGTAATCTGGTTAAACATTTTACTTAATAGGCATTTTACTTCATGGGAAAACATGTTATGTGTGTGTTTGTCATTTTACTAAAGTATTCTTGCTTTGTCTTTTTCTAACAGTTTTTTTTGTGTCTGCATTTTCAGAATGGCCTCACGACGTGACCCATATCAAAGGTCTCGGATGACCTTGAAAGTCATATCAATTAAAAAAAGTACAAAAGTAGAAATTTGGAAATTTGAAGGAGGAAGTGTCAAAGCCGTGTCATGGCATGAGAATGTAGCCGCTGCGGTAGTGGTTTTATAACAAATGCGACATACCGGCTCGCACAGGTTAAGTGGTTCACCACGGCCAGTCGGTTTGAATCCGAAGTGCTCCCACACGGCAGCTGTCGTGTTCGGCTTTGAAACTAATTCCATTTTTGTTTTTATTACTCCTCACGGGGCTATCATGCTGCACTCTGTGTAACGCCAGGGGTCCGCCTCCCCACACAGAGACCATGCGGCTGACTAGTGACTGACACGAGGGTTTACTCCTCATTACGCTAAGGAAGCGACGGGGGGAGGGGCGAGGGGGGGGGTCAGTCGAGACCGGAGTGAAAACTCTTGTCATCCAGTCTCTTTGATAGATAGAGAGACACGAGGAAAACAAACAAGCAGGCAAATGGAAATTATCGCGGCCGGCAAAATTATCGAGCTCAATTTAATTTATCGTGCGATTAATTGATTTATTGCTTATCGCGACAGGCCTAGTAGTACCTGCAGTGAAGAGTTGTTTAATGGCTGAAATGCTATTTCTGATGATCTCATCATCACTTTATCAATATGATGGTGCCAGGCAAGCCATTGTGCTGGAAATGGCCACAAAACCCTGTAAGTAAACCCCCCAAATCACTTAAGGTGAAAATGGTCCCGTGAAGTGTTTTTTGGTGTATTTCTTACTCAAACGTATAAAGGGATTCTCAGTGGAATACAAGCTTCCGCTGTCTCCAGCTAATCCGTGTGTGATGTGGGTTCTCACACTTGCTCCTATTTCCTTGTTGGTTCAAGCGTTGCATGTTTGTGTGCTGGCTATGCACCTGCAATGTGTATTCATGTGTGTGTGTGTGTATGTGCGGTTCTCTGGACAGAAAAATACAGATCACATGCAATCCAAGTCCTCCTGAAAAAGGCCACCATCTTGGATCCAAGGTATCTTGGCAGCATGGAGCAGGAAGGGGCATTGGATGATGTCAAACATCAGCTTGTGCAAGAGCTACTGGACCTAAAAGGGCCAGAAGAAAGTGGAGAAGGTACCAGTGGTGAGAGCTGCAGCAAAGCTGCTGGAGGAAACGAGGATGAACCTACTGCTGCCGCACCCACCAAGAAGAAGAGGCTGAGTGACCTTCTTCAAAACAGAAGAGCTCATCTCACAAGTCAGACCCAGGCTGCATTTCCAAAAAGAGTGCAGGCTGATGCAGAGCTGACCAAGTTCCTCCAAGAAGATGCACTTGATGCATCTTGTGATCCCTTGATGTGGTGGCGTGACAATCAAAGAAGATATCCTTTGATGGCCAAGTTGGCCCAAAAATACATGTGCATTTGTGCAACAAGCACCAGCTCAGAGAGAATGTTTAGCACAGCTGGCAACATTGCTATTCCTGAGAGATCCTGCCTTAAGCCACACAAGGTCACTACTCCTGAGAAGCACAGGCCAACCTGTTACAGCTGACACGTAGCTAAACAAATGCCTAACAGCCTAACCTAGTGCTAAAGTCAAAGGGCGAAGTACAAGTACAAATACAGTAAAGTGCTAGTAAAGGAAACTCGTAAAGCAAAATATTATACTCCAATGACAGCAGTGGGCTGATGCTGTGTAGCGTGGAAGCCTTTAACTTTACTTCCAATTACAATTCCATTTTCTGAGATGTTTAGTAATGCCTACCTATTGTCTTTTAAATAGTCAATGAATGTTATTCTTCACAGATGTTGAATGACATGCCTGCAGCAGAGGATGGAGATTCCCCCAAAGACACGCATGGCTTGAGCGCACCACTGCATGATCCAGTTGCCAAGAGGTCAACTTCCATTGAAAAGGTATGGTAATTAGCTTTCAAATTGCTTATTTAGAAAGAGATCCACTTATATGTTCTAGTGAAAGTAGTACACTTGACTATCTATGTTGAATGCATTTAATGTAAGTTGCTTTGGATAAAAGCGCCTTCTAAATGACTCATGTGATATAACCTTATTGTTTCAATGAATGGAGAGGGTTTTAGATATCGAGGTGAACTGACAGTCACTTGTGTGATGACAGGACAGCAAAGCAGCATGCCTTTCCCACTTAACCTGGCTCAAAAACTTAAAAGTAAATATCTCAAACCCTCTCCACTCATTGAACCAATAAGGTGAATGGGGAGAGCACACCTTACAAGCATTTTGTGTTTATTTTCAAATCCTAATGTCTAGTATATCACTTTAACAATTAGGCCTCACGGGGTCCCCAAAACGCATGTTTTAAGATGTCTGTGTGTGTAAATATGCAAGCTTGTCGGCGGAAGAATTGAAAGTTCAGAAGACATGTATGTCTTCAACGGTAAAAGATCAACGGTACAGGTCTGGTCTCCAACACACACAGAAAGCGAATAACAAAGATAAGACACCTGACGTCCGTACACCTCACTCCCCTTCGTCACTGTAGAGAGACCGCGTGCTCTCTCCTAGTTATACCGTCGGAAGTGACGCAAAACTTAACGAGGCAAGCGCTGTACAACAAGAGGTGTGCCCCTAGTGGCGCTATTCAATGTCTTTGACCGTTACAACGTTCAGACACATACTCTAATCCTCATTCTTCTTCTGTCTCAATATAGAACGTAGCTTCATACACACAACAGTACACTGTCGCCACCTGTTGGCGGATGTAGAACACAACATATTCCCCCTTTACGTAATAATGAGACTAATGCATCAATAGAAAATAGTAATAATGTGTGGCAGACGGCCACTGAGGGGCCGTCTAGGGAGTGTGGACAATGGTCGGGGGAACCGCAGTTCCCCAGTCGGCCCCCAGAGGGAGCCAAGGAAACCAGGAAGTGTAGAGAGGCAATCAGCCTCATGGGAAGTGGCTGCGCCTCGTTGGGGGAACTCGGCGGCGGCCAATCAGGGGCCTGGCTGCGGCCAATAAATGGGAGAGGACCTGGGTGGTGTAGAGTCGAGGAGAGAGAGAGAGAGAGGAGAGCTGGAAGTGGTGCGGTGGCGGTGGCGGTGGGTGGAAGTGGTGGAAGTGGTGGGGTGGTGGAAGCTGGAGCGGAAGGAAGTGGTGGCGTTGGAAGCTGGAGCGGAAGGAAGTAGCGGACGTGGGAGAGGAAGAGGAAGAGTACTGTAAGCGACTGAGTGAGTTGATGAAATACCAAAGTGGCTGTGTGCCCTAGACTTTGGATTGTCGGAGAACCCTGTTGTGTGCTGAACCCCTGGACCGCCTGAGAACCCGCCCCGTGAACGAACCCCGCTCTACCTGAGGACCCGTCTCCGTGTACCGACCCCTGCTAACGGACCACGACTACCCGCACGGACTAAAGGACTAACACTATAAGTACCCTGCATTTCCCCGTCCCCTGTATGTTAAATAAACCCGGTTTGCCTTATATTCTGGTGTGGACAGTGGAGGTATTATATTCAGTCGTGGTCACACTCCACCCCAATATAGGGAGTGTGCCACAAATGGTAGTGCATAACCTTAAAACCTCTAAAGTATTAATAAACATCCACACAATAATGGTGTCATTGGTATAAGTGAAAATAGTAATGAAAATATTGCAAAATGAAGATCAGATAAAGAAGAAAAACAAATATATGTGAACAAACTGTACGTTTTGGGCACTTGCGATCCATATACAGCACCCGCAACAGTATTTCAATCACTAAACACAGCGACGTCACTGCCAGAGCTCCAATTTGGCGATGTGTACATATATCTTGTGGAGAATCCCCCTCCCCTTACACTGCTGCCAGGATGGAAGTGTACAAAAGTACAAACAATTCTATTCAAGCACTCACGACAGACGGTGGTATATTATATCACAGCTAAGGGGCGTTGTTACTTCTTTTGTTGAAAAACTGACTACAAGCAAGCGTAAAACTGCCATAGCGCCCCCGACTCTACCAGAGTGTTCAGCATCATGACTTCATAAAGAGTGTATTATCTGGGTAATCTGGTTAAACATTTTACTTAATAGGCATTTTACTTCATGGGAAAACATGTTATGTGTGTGTTTGTCATTTTACTAAAGTATTCTTGCTTTGTCTTTTTCTAACAGTTTTTTTTGTGTCTGCATTTTCAGAATGGCCTCACGACGTGACCCATATCAAAGGTCTCGGATGACCTTGAAAGTCATATCAATTAAAAAAAAGTAGAAATTTGGAAATTTGAAGGAGGAAGTGTCAAAGCCGTGTCATGGCATGAGAATGTAGCCGCTGCGGTAGTGGTTTTATAACAAATGCGACATACCGGCTCGCACAGGTTAAGTGGTTCACCACGGCCAGTCGGTTTGAATCCGAAGTGCTCCCACACGGCAGCTGTCGCGTTCGGCTTTGAAACCAATTCCATCTTTGTTTTTATTCCTCCAAATCTCAACTAGCGTTTTCACGGGGCTATCATGCTGCACTCTGTGTAACGCCAGGGGTCCGCCTCCCCACACAGAGACCATGCGGCTGACTAGTGACTGACACGACACGAGGGTTTACTCCTCATTACGCTAAGGAAGCGAGGGGGGGGGGTCAGTCGAGACCGGAGTGAAAACTCTTGTCATCCAGTCTCTTTGATAGAGAGAGAGACACGAGGAAAACAAACAAGCATGCAAATGGAAATTATCGCGGCCGGCAAAATTATCGAGCTCATTTTAATTTATCATGCGATTAATTGATTTATTGCTTATCGCGACAGGCCTAGTAGTACCTGCAGTGAAGAAAGAGTTGTTTAATGGCTGAAATGCTATTTCTGATGATCTCATCATCACTTTATCAATATGATGGTGCCAGGCAAGCCATCGTGCTGGAAATGGCCACAAAACCCTGTAAGTAAACCCCCCAAATCACTTTTTAAGGTGAAAATGGTCCCGTGAAGTGTTTTTGGTGTATTTCTTACTCAAACGTATAAAGGGATTCTCAGTGGAATACAAGCTACCGCTGTCTCCAGCTAATCCGTGTGTGATGTGGGTTCTCACACTTGCTCCTATTTCCTTGTTGGTTCAAGCGTTGCATGTTTGTGTGCTGGCTATGCACCTGCAATGTGTATTCACGTGTGTGTGTGTGTGTGTGTGTGTGTGTGTATGTGCGGTTCTCTGGACAGAAAAATACAGATCACCTGCAATCCAAGTCCTCCTGAGAAAGGCCACCATCTTGGATCCAAGGTATCTTGGCAGCATGGAGGAGGAAGGGGCATTGGATGATGTCAAACATCAGCTTGTGCAAGAGCTACTGGACCTAAAAGGGCCAGAAGAAAGTGGAGAAGGTACCAGTGGTGAGAGCTGCAGCAAAGCTGCTGGAGGAAACGAGGATAGAATTTTCTCCAGTCTTTTGTTCTGTGAGGTCTATTCTCTATAGACAAATGATGAAGATGTAGACCTCAATGGCTACACCAGACTGGTAAATGTGAGACACTGGTTCAAAAATGACTTCTTACGATGGGCCAATGAATGTTTGATTTATGTTTTGCTTATGCTGACTTTGTGATCGACAGAATAGCCGACCTAAAGGAACACAAAGGAATGTCCAGATGGAGAAGTGGGGTGAACTCAAAAGCTGAATGTTGGGCTTACATCAAAACATAGGATGTGAAAATAAATGGTCTAAGTGTCTAAATAATAGATACACATAAAGGCTATTGCACACCAGCAGCACAGCAAGACACAGACCTATGAAGCTGTTGCTTTTTTTTGCATCCGTCTGGGCACACTATTCTCAATTCAATTCAATTCAAATCCCTCCTATAGAGGGTGCAATAAATACTGACAAATAAAGGGTTGATGTTCTGGCTCCAACAGTCGGTAAAATAATATAATATGACCATCCATTATTTGTAAAGGAGTCATTGCACAGGCTATTTTAATCATGTTAAATGTAGTAGGCGTGTGTTGCAAACATTGGCTTGGAGTGGGATCCTCCAACCTTATCACTAAACATACAATACAACATTAATTGTATTATTTATTTGTATGTTGGCAGATCGATTCGGTTTTTAGAACCCCATTATTTGTAAAAACATGTAATTGACACTCAAATTACTTTGCAATGTGCCAATTATACCACGAGATGGCAGCAGATACTTGTATAGTGGTGGGTATACGAGAAGAACATGGATTAAAACAACACATTTTGTCAAACAAATCAATGTTCTCGATTTGTAAGTGAAGATGTCAGGAAGATCTATTGATTAAAGTTCTCCAAGTACAGAAAGCAATTGATTAAAAATGTATGCACTGTACTGGGCTCCAGCTCACGTAACTGAACTAGTGCATGGCTAGACACGCCCACTCCCGGCTGTCCCCATTGCTGGACCCGCCCACTTGTTGGTCTAGGGGCGGAGCTACGCGAGAGGACGGCTAGAGGCGCTGTAACTCCGAGCTTTGCGGTTTGTTTTTTTAAACGAATCCTCGGCTGTTTGTGGCCTACTACGTGTTCTAAGGTGCCCCTCCGTGTACATTACATGTGCTTCTGAAGCCCCACTAACATTTTTTATTTTTTGGGGTGGGGTCTACAAGCTACGGATACTACAAGGCTAAGCTAAGCTAAGCTAGCTACCACCACCGTGGGGGTTAGGGGTTAGCTCTCCTGCTCCACCTCTCCTCCTGCTGCTGCTGCTGCTGGTGGGGGAGGAGGAGTCACTGGTGGACGAGGAGTCACCGGTGGTGGAGGAGTCACTGGTGGGCAGGAGTCCCCCCCTCACCACCACCCACCACCACAGTCAGAGGATACATGATCCACTGTCCGAGTTAACAAGGAAAGGACCCCCACTCACTCTAAGGTATGTTTACCTTGCAATATTACCTCTCAGCTCCTATCATCACCATGTGCAATATTCTTAATGTCATGTGCAATACTTGTTGCAATACTGCAATACTCAATATTATCCTTGCCAATATTACCATGCTACATTACCTTTCATCATTATATCCAATATTCTTAATATTCTTTACATCATGTGCAATACTTCCTCTTACCATTAATTATTATTATTATCACCCTTTTATTACACTTCAATTATTGCCAAATTGTTTTTGTGGACTGAATATCTTATCTTACCTATATTTTTATACTTCTCCTAGGACTTAGACTTGCTGTAAATTTGTAAATCAGTTATTTTATTGTTATGTTCTATTGTTTTATTCTCTTGCTATGCAACCTGCACAAGAATTTCCTTTGGGATTAATAAAGTTCTATCCTTTATCTTATCCCACCGTATAGGATTCAAGCTTCTGTGTTGTCAATGGCTCTTGTTGTACTACGCTGGTGGGTGGCCCCTTGGATGGCCTTGCTTGCTTCTAATGCAAATTATTCCCCAAAAGATAAAGTGCTGCTGGTGGTGGTGGTGGTAAACAGCTAGGAGCTCATCGTAATGCTGGAAGGATTTGCTTCTCCCCCCCCCCCCCCAGGAAGATACATGAGCTCTTTACGATGAGACCTTTGTGCTGAGTGTGTTGGCTGTGTCACGTCGCCACGATGGAGTTGTACTGGTACATGTGAGTATTGTATTGCAAGAACAACAATAATAAAATGCAAACTAACTAATATAAACCGTGGGGGGCTAGGGCTGAACCATGTGGCAATAGGGCGATTGTTTTGACAAATATTGCAATTGCCACAAGATTCACCGTTAGTGGGAATGATCATTTTTGCAGCACAATACTCACTGATTTCACTTAATTCTTTTACAATCGTGATGTTAAATCTTGATTGGTTGAGGTCTTTTTGGTACAGATGTTTTCTTGCATCTGGGAGATGTAAAAATGTGTCGGCCGGGGCATATCTGCAGCTCAACAATACTTAATTTATAATGGTCTTGTACATTTACACATTTTACCCTCATCCTAAAATTGGCACTCCTGTGATTTGCATATTGCACGTGACCATATTGCTTTTTCGACAATATTTCGGTTAATTGTTCAGCCCTCATGTGTAGCCCCATGTTGTGTTTGCAAACAACCTCCTGTTCTCCCTCTCCTTTCTCTGTTTTTAGAGTTGTCATCATATTCATTATCATCAAGATCCTATTCTATGTCTGCTGGTACCGGTCCAGACAGCGACAGCTTGCGGGCCTACCTGAGCAACCCCCGCAACGCGGCAGATCGTTATTGTGGGCGGGAGAGCCTACCTACACCAAGTGGTGTGAAAGGCAGAGTGTAAGTGTGGAGAGAGACTACTACTATACATTTACATAGCAGCGCCACCAAGTGTTACCCCGGCGGTCGCATACGCAATGGTGCGTTACATTTGTACTCAGAAGTCGGAAATTCCGAGTTTCCAAGTCGGAAGAGACGGATTTTCTAACTTGGAAAGTCTGAAGAATCTCACAACTCCGACAATGAAAGCTGTAGTAATATACTGTTTCTTTTAGCACACAGTACTGTCCAACTTCTATCTGTGGACATGTTGGTATGGTGTTTGTATGCGCAAATGCCGCGTAATAACGTTATCAACTGGTATTGCGAAACAATGGCTAACCTGGCTAGAGCAAACCCAAGCACAACAAAGGTTTTCCTGGAGGCGTCCGTCTTGGTTTTCCAACTTGTTGTAACTGGAACGCGGTCAACTCGGGTGTTACTCCCAGCTCCAACTTCCGAGGTAAATGGAACGGAGCAAAAGCCTGTAGATGTGTCGCATTCAAAGCTAAACCGTTTTAAAAGACATGGTGATGGATGTCTAGCCCATTCTTGAACATAATCCTGTCTGATGATTTGACTCCAGAGTTATGCACCCAAACTAATCACCCAGTTGTGGTAGGAAAGTTTTTTATAAATCTTTTGCACCCCTGCGCTAGATGTTGGAAAGTAATTTTCACTCTGAATAAGAAAGGGAAACCACTTGTGGTGTCTGGGGGATGGATTTAGGTACACACCATTTCAGTTTGAGACCTTCTCAGAATACGATTTCACAAACATGTTCAAGTGTGCAGGGGGTTCTGGTCCTCTCTGGTTGACTCACTTCCTCCCTACCCCAGCGGTGTTTCAGTGCGCTAGTGAACCACCGCAAAACAGCCACGGGGAATGTTAAGGGTTGGGGGTGTTTTTTTGTCAAGCAAGTTTGTCAAATTTCACAGGCACACCTGAATCTGAAGGCCCAGACACTAACGTCTGGAGCAAGACAGCAGAATTTTTTTTTCACAAAGAAAAAAACCTGAAACAAAGATTTCTATTTGTTTGATATATATATATATATATATATATTTTTTTTTTTCTTTGATGATTGAATAACTTTTCCGATCAGTTATCTTTCTATGAATTGAATAAGTTATCTTCTATGGCTCTCTGTGGCCTCACAGAGAGCACCTGATCTAATGTATAACTTGTTGGACCGCTGGTGGCTTCAGTGGTTATGGTTTACACATTCCTGCCTCGCTGCTTGCTTTGTGTGCTGTGCTGCATCCGCCCCCCCGAGTTTTGTACCAGGCCTACTACTTCCCAAATGTTTATTTTAAAGAAGCACAAACAATGGGTATTTCACAAAGTTAACGATTTTTAAATGACTTTTTACATGTGAAGGGTCTTGGAATGGATTTTTTCTCAACATCCAGATCCAAGACGTTTTATTTGTTTTGTTTGGGTGACCCACGGGTTAATGTGTGGTTGGTGGCCGTCCCAACAGAACTCGTTTGAAGCACTGATGCCACGCATGATTTAAAGGTTTTCAATCATCGATTTACAAACCTATTTGTGAAAATGATTGTGCATTGGAAAACCCCAACACATTCACACACACACACACACACACACACACGTTGATGCGGCTTCCATCTTTGCCAATTCCTGGAACCCATGGGTTATCGTTCTTGTGCAACAGGAAATGCCCGATCATTAAAAAGGGAAAATAAACTAGCCGTAAGGCTAATTAGGAAGTTCCTGTCTATAGGGCTACTGACGTCACCCGTCTCATGACTATGTCCCACAGCCTTGACCTCAAATCCTCTCTTACTTCCTCTTCTCTATTCTCACATCTTGATTTTTTTATTTCCATTTTTATTTTTAACAAAACTTTCACTGTCCCTCTGCTGAATACAGTCCCCAGTCTCACATGTGCAGCCTTTATAATCCCAGTAATCTTCATCCCAGAACATTTCCTGCAGGGGGTCAGTCTGGTGTGATTGTGATTATGGGCTACACTACGTGATTGCATCTGGTGTTCAAGAAATGCGTTTTTAGCGCTGACTGCCAGTCTCGGCTTCTCCTCCGCCATTGTTGACAGCGTTGATATCTTATGTCCCACCCCCCCTCCCCGATTTGTAATTAGCCGACAAGAGAGAAGTGACATTGACGTGCGCATCGCTGTTCCAAAAGTTGAACTGTTTTCAACTGAAAGCGCTGGGAGCAGAGCGGGAAAAAAGCTGAATGCTGAGGGCGTTTTCTTTGCGACGAGCGCTGCCGACGCAGAACTTTATAGGATTTGTATTGAAATAGGCACTGCCAGCAGATGCTAAAAACGCATCTGGTGGACACTATGCCCAAGTGTTGCATTACCGTCACCTGCTTGTTCTGGTCCCCATGCATGTCTATTCAGCATGGCTATGCCCAGATGTTTAAGAGGGCGCGGGACGAAAATGTTCCAGAACATATAAAGTGAAACTATTCACTAGCGCTGCCGAGAATGTTATCGAGTAATTTGACCGGGAAATACGGAATGTGTGAGAACAATGGAAGGGAGGAGGGGGTGGAGTTTGAATCTACAATTTTTTTCATAACTTTTTTTTTGTCAATCATTTGTCATAGTTTTCATTCCGCTACATTAATATCAGACATTTCCAGATAAAATAGCATCATTACATTGCACATTTATCCTTCCGATTTCCACGGCTCATGTGGTTTTACCGACTATAAATGTACTATAGGCCGATGACTGCAAGTACAAGCTGTCTATAATTTGTTGCATGTCTTCCTAGATTATTGGATTATTGCCCTGCAAGTGCTAAGCTGTGCATTACCTGCCTGATAGCCAGGTTTGCTGACGAAGCAGCCCGTCATCACTAACACCCTCACGGTCACCAGCCTCAGCAGAGGAACTCAAATGCAACAAAAACTCATGACATTCTCACAGTATTGACCTGCCTAGTTCATCCTGTTATACATAGGCCTGTATTGTCTACACTTCCCCGTGTGTGTGTGTGTGTGTGTGTGTGTGTGTGTGTGTGTGTGTGTGTGTGTCAGCAGCAGCACGACTGTTTTCTTTCACTGGCATGTCATCTGTTGCGCCTAAGCTGTTGAGTTTGTCATTTTTTTAAAGGTTTGTTTGTTTGGTGTGACAATATGCTGTGCTCTTCAGCAGACCTCCATCTGGCCCAGGATGGTACAGTGTCGAGGACGATGCGTCCATAGAGGAGCCCTCCACCACCAACACCACCCACCCCCCTGCTGCAGCCTTCTCTCAGCTGGACATGCCCCCGCCCTACGAGGCTGTCTCTGGAGGTAACACACACGTACACACACACGTGTGGCGTGTGAGAGGAAGTATTGCACATGATACTTGTATTTATCCAAAGCGCTTCATAAATACAAATATGTGCAATACTTCCTTTCACCATTATTATTACTCTTTCATTACACTTTCATTACACTGCTGACTGAATATCTTGTCTTACCTACATTTTTATATTCTTCCTAGGCTTAGACTCACTTTTATCTTTATTATTCTGTTTATTTCTCTATTGCGGTGCAACCTCTGGCACAAGAATTTCCTTTAATTAATAAAGTTTTCTTATCTTATCAATACATTTACCATCTACAATGATATAAATGGATTTCAGTAAATGGTGATTAATCCAGTCAGTCACATTTTTCTCTGAATAATGACAACGCGTTAGGGGAATCCGCCTACCCGGTCCCGCTACAACATTGGTGCACAAACAATTTTTTTTCCCAGCGTCGACAACAATGTGTGATTGTGCTTGAAGTCGGGGCGTTGCTAGGAAAACACTGTGTACGGACGCATACAGCGATGTAATTCCGTGGAAGTGGCAGGATCTAGGTTTGGTTTGGTGGAAAGGCGCTATAAGACCACACACACACACACACACCACACACACACACACACGCACGCCTATATGGCTAAAAAGTCGGTGGACACTTGACCATCACACCTATATGAGCTTGTTGGACATCCCATTCTAAAACCATGGGCATAAATATGGAGTTGGACCCCCGTTTGCGGCTATGACAGCTGCCACTCTTCTGGGATGGCTTTCCACAAGACTTTGGAGTGTGTCAGTGGGAATTTGTGCCCATTCAGCCAAAAGAGCATTTGTGACGTCAGGCATGTTGGACGAGAAGGCCTGGCTCGAAATCGGCGTTCTAATTCCTCCCAAAGGGTACAATGCGGTTGAGGTCAGGGCTCTGTGCAGGCCAATCGAGTTCCTCCACACCAAACTCGTCTAACCATGTCTTTATGGACCTTGCTTTGTGCACAGGGGCACAGTCATACTGGAACAGCAAAGGGCCTTCCCCAAACTGTTGCCACAAAGTTGGAAGCGCCCAATTGGCTAAGATGTCTTCATATCTTGTAGCATTAAGCATACACTTCACTGGAACTAAGGGGCCTAGCCCAAACCCTGAGAAACCATTATCCCTCCTCCACCAAACTTTACAGTAGGCACTATGCATTCCAGAAGGTAACGTTCTCCTGGCATCCGCCAAACCCAGATTCGTCCATCAGACTGTCAGATAGTGAAGCGTGATTCATCACTCCAAAGAACACGTTTCCACTGCTCCAGAGTCCAGTTGTGGCATGCTTTACACCACTCCAACCTACGCTTGGCATTGCGCATGGTGATGTGAGGCTTGTGATGCAGCTTCACTAAAAAAACATCGCTCTTCCAAGTCCCAACTCTTCACGGTTCTGGCTCCGCAGTGGTGAATGAGCTCCCGACTCATGTCAGGACAGCCGAGTCGCTCGCCAGCTTCCGCAAGAGACTCAAGACCCACCTGTTCAGAGTCCACCTGGACTCTACATAACCCCCCCTAGCACTAACCTGCGTGTTTATATGTCTTAGCACTTATTAATGGCACTTAGCATTGTTTGTTCTTGTGCTGATGGTGCTTCCAGAGGCAGTTTGGTACTCTGTAGGGAGTGATACAGTAGATAGGCGATTTTTACACGATTCAGCACTCGTCAGCCCCGCTCTGAGTTTGCGTGGTCTACCACTTCACAATAATAGCGGTTGACCGGGGCACATCTAGTAGGGCAGAAATTTCACGAACTGACTTGTGGCAAAGATGGCATCCTATGACAGTGTCATGTTCAAAATCACTGAGCTCTTTACGAACCATTTCTGAATTGTAAATGTTTGTCTTGTGGAGATTTCATGGCTATGTGCTTTATTTTATGCTCCTGTTAGCAATGGGTGTGGCTTAAATACCTGAACTCAATAATTAGCAGGGGTGTCCACTGACTTTTGGCCATATAATGTATTTTGACGTTTATTTCATTTTTAAAAACTATCTTCGTTTTAAAAACCGCTGACCCGGGCTACCGTCTTTAAAATTCTGTGTGTCTTGTGGTGTCCGCTAGCTAAGCAGGTTAGCTAGTAACCAAGTCGCTGTGCCGCACGTAGAAGACTGGAGAACACGGTCGTCTCGTAACTCGACCTTTCACCAGCTGCCTGACAGGATGTGTTGAACCTCTCACCTGCCTACAACACATTGACCTCATTTGGGTGTTTGGGCCCGATTAACCTTTGAAAACAGATGAGCAAAACCCTTGTTAAATATATTTATTTGAAATATAGTATATATATTCTTCGTTTCTCTCGCTGTTGTTTCTGAGAAGGTTCCGTGGGCTTCCCTGCATGAAGAATGGGCAAATCGAGAACATTTAGCTCGTCTTTCACTTATTATTTTTCTCTCTCGCCGCTCTCTCTCTCTCTCTCTCTGCTTCTGTGTCTCCATCTCACGGTCTCTCTCTCTCTTGGGTCTGTCTCACGGTTTGTCTCTCACGGTCTCTTTCTCTCTCTCTCCTCTCTCTCGGTTCTGTCTCACGGGTTTCTCTCCCTCTCTCTCTCTCGGTTTTGTCTCTGCCTCTTTCTCTCTGCCCCTGTCTAACGGTTTGTCTCTCTTTCTGTCTGTTTATCTCTCTCTCTCTCCCTGTCTGTGCCACCATCTCACGGTTTGTCTGTCTGTCTCTCTCTGTCTGTGTGTCCCTCTCCCTCCCCGTCTCCAGAGGAGGACCTGAAGCCCCCGTCCTACAGCGAGTGTGCACAGGGCGACGGCGCCCCCCCGCACCCCTCCCACCACCGCTTCGTTGCCGACGTGGGCGCCGCCGCGGTGACCATTAACGAGGCCCCGCCCCCCTACACGCCCAGCCCCCTGATGCCAGCCAATCAGCCCCCGGAAGCCCCCGCCAGACCGAGTCAGTAACGGAAACTTGCACGGCGCAATGGACCAATGTTTTGATGCCGCGGTGCCTTCCCAGAACCCTGCCTTTTTCTTCTTCTTCCTCCATTCGTCATCAGCGATCACGTACAGCCTAGCCAGCGCTCTCTCTCTCTTTCTGTCTCTCTCTCACCTCATGTTTGGGTGACAAGAGCAAGACGCGTGTGTGTTTGCGCGACTATTAAAACTGTGTTGTGATGTTATTTCTCCTACGTTTGTGTCGTGTGTGAAATGGTAATCGGGTGATCCCTTGAGTGTATCATTGCTGCCCACATAAGCTGCTGTCCAACTAAAGGGGCGGGGGGGGGTGGTTCGGGGGCACACCCTTAAAAACAAACAAGTAAGCCGGGAGAAGAGACTTTTCTGTGTTTTTGTTCCAGCTTTACAGTCCACCGCCGTCCACCCACTAAAGTAATTAAAATAAACAAACAGGAAGTCAGAGCGTTGCTGGGGAAACACGAGGGCATGTGTGCGTGCATGGCTTGCTGGGGGATTACGTCACCTCTCAAACGTCAGCGAGCGAAGGCCGTCGGAGAGCACTAAGGTTCTGTCGGTCCTCTAAACCACGACTAGACTCACGAAAGACCCTGTTTATCTTGATGCATGATCAGCATGGGGGGAGGGGGAATGGTGGTTACCCCAGCAACGGATGAAATTCCGAAGACCGAATGATTGTTTCACCAGAAGTGTCAAATTTAAGGTGAATGGAACAGAGTTATGGTTCTCATAAGTTATGGGAATTTTGTAATGGCTTATGATGTGTGTGTGGGTGTATACATATACCTGGCAGTCTTCAAGGGCTAGATTTAGTTTTGGATCCATCTACCGCAGTCTTGTTTTATTTGGGGTGAATGCAAGCAGTGTGGACGGACAATCATACAGGCATGATGGTAGATGAACTGGGTCGGTGTTTGTGTTTTGTTTTTCCTCTTATGATTTGATGATGTGCAATGCAGACTAACCAAAATAAAAGCTCTGTCCACATCTGTTCCGTAACCACGCTATCACGAAACCGACGCAAACCAGCCCTCGTTCATGTTAATGATTCTTTTTTGTGTGTTTTTCTGGTTTGTTCTGTGTGTCGCCGCATTTTGTATGACTTTCGTATGACTCGTATGCGCTGAAATGGTTTCCGAGTGATCCCTTTCCCTCCTCACGTTGTTAAAACAATGAGTAATTCTTTGTTTAATATAAGTCTTGTAAAAAAAAAAAAAAAGCTCAATTCAAAATGTACAGGCAAATGGAGATGAGATTTAAAAAAAAAAAATGCCTTTCTGGCTTCATGATAGTCGTCTGTAAAGTTGTGATGACAAATCACCCATGCTGCATCCTTGTCCACAGCACTTGCGTTTTAACGACTGGCTCATGAAAAGCGTGTCAATCATTTGCAGTGTGAACCGCCACCTGTAGAGGGAGCCACGTGTTCGCTTCTTAGACTTTCATCTTCAAACAAGATTTGAACTACCGATGAATGGGCCTACATACGTTTAATGAGGCCCTGTTGACTTCATGTTCATTCCCTTGGATGTCGATTTGTGTGATTTAAATCTGTCCTTTTTTTATATATATATATATATATATATATATATATATAGAGCTTGTTTTTGGGATTCATGATTTGGGCACAGTGATGCTGTATTAAAAAGCATATATGCACAATGCTGTTTTCTGTGGGTTTTCTTTGAGAAATATGTAATTGGCTGTGTCCATTAATTCACAACACTAGCTTTCCAAACAAACACACCAGAGTATTATACTTTCTTATTTTTCCTGTGAAATAATGACAAATGTCCACCAAAGTTCAAATCAATAGAACAATATATTTCATTACCATACACACAGCAGAGGCTAGAAAGGGGGAAATATCTTTCCAGATGCACTTGCATGATTCAACTGCATGAGTGAATTATAAATGACTCAATGTTGTGACCCTGCGATTGAAAAGTGGTTGGAGTGATTTTAAACTAGAAGATAAGGTTAGTTAGGGTTGTCTCAAAATATCAGTAGTTTTCATTCCCACATACCACAGGTGACAATCCATAATGTGTGCTTGTGTTGTTTGAACGTTCACCGCTAGAGGGCATTGTTGCGCCGTCTACGACGGCATACTCTTGCTTGCCTTGTGCCTGGGTGAACCATGTAAGCGTCAATCAAGAAGACTGCATCGATTTTGTAAAATGTCAGGACTCGACAGTATTTTCATTACGATGCTGGTCTACAGAGTTTAGCGCCATCCACTTATTGTGTGTAAAACTGCATTTTGGGGAACTTACTTCCACCTATACCTCCAGAATCACATCAGACAGGAGGGATTCTGAGTTGCATTTAATATGTCAGTGATTTCACAGAGACTGTGTCTGTGTGTCCATGTAGACTGCAATTTGATGCCATGAATTGAGCAGAGATCAAATTAGACATGAACAGCACAGTAACTCCACATATCCAGTGATGAATCCACTACGCAAATAATAATATTGGGGGTGGTTTTGGGTAACTGCACTGCGCCTTTGTGGGACCTTGAAGAGGGTTTATAGTTGTCATTGCAATATGTGCCAATATGATCAACCATTTGGAGACCTCTTTTCCCACATTTCCTTTGGGGGACCCCAAACAGAGCTGGTTTTTAGCATAGGCTATTGCTGGCAGCAGTAGACCCGCCGGCTCACAGAGTATCAGAACAGGTTGAATCAATGTGCCCAACTCGCCTAAACTAGACGTTGACTCATCAGGATGCCCACAGCGGGTCTTGTCTGCCAGTTGCACCATTTTCACACCCCCCAGCGAGTCGGCGTCGCCGAGGGTGACCTTTAGGCTATGAAACTTCTTCAGAGAGGGCGGAGATGCCACTGAAAGACAAACAGGCTTGTGTTCTCTCGAAGCGGTAAATTATTCATGTTCGTTTTTTCTTGTGAAGCCTTGGTCCACATTTCTCCCCACATCACGTCTGTGCGCGCACACACACCACACACACACACACACACACACACACACACCACACACATATATACGATGTGTGGGTTTCCAGGTTAGTAAGGCACTATGTTGTGGTAGCAGAGAGATGACTCCCACTCGGTTTTCTTTGATTGTTTGTAGAACTGCACTTTTGGCCAGCCCCCCTCCCCTCACACAGATTAGATTATGCATTATAGCAGGTTAGATCATGATTGGCTTCCCCCCCACATAACACTCGTACGCCATACAATCCTCACCGATCAAGGCCTAGAAATTTCTCCAGAATGGAGAAATGGCCAAGCCATTTAATGACTACTATAGCCACAATAATAGATATCCAGGACACAAGCACCCCCACTTGTTTTTGTCCGCATGTGACGCTGACTCTGGACAAGTAAAGTTAAGCCACAGAAGTTCCCTGGGAAGATCAGATGAAAACGAGGGGTTCCTCATCTTCAAAGGACTGCAAGCGATTTCATGATGAATAAACTGTGACGACGAGTACTGATGCAGACCATCGCCATCGATCCGCTCTCAATGGCCGACAACACCACTCCCCGTGGCAGTGTGTGTTTGGTGGCTGGCTGGCTTAATTGGCCTCACCTGGCCTAGGTAGCGTCTGCGACCAGCGCCTGCTCCCAGCGCCTGCTCCCAGCGCCTGCTCCCAGGCCTAGCAGGGGACGTAAACTTCTCCGTGGTGAAAATTATGGTGAGCCAAGACCCAGTGGATATTTGTTTAGTTTATTTCACAGTAACATTAGAATTGCAACATACTCTGACGCAAAAAACAGAAGCACTGTGTTCAGTGACTCCCAGACGTCGCCGTCGGACTCAGCAGGTTGAGGCTGATGGCTCAAACGATGGCCCTGAAGAGCCAACACCAGGACCAAGCCATCAAGGACAGTCCAAGAACGGTACTTGTTCTTATTTTGGCACGCCTTGATGGTATTTCTTCAAATTTTGTATAACCGCCCACTCGGATTCAACAATGTTATGCACCGATACACCTCAGTGAATTCCTTGTATGGGTAAATGTGTAACTTACTTTGCAATAAGGACTAATTTGATTCTGATTCTGGTTCCGCAGGACGTGGAATGCGCTGGACGGCTACTCCGTTGACGTCAAACCTAGCCCAGTTTGAGCATGAGGAGGAAACCGAGCAGGACAGAGAAGGCTGGACCCCACTGGACTATGTAGAACAGTATATTGATAGATTTGATGAAAATGATTGTAGATTGCTCTAATGCTACGTCACTGGCTAGAAGTGGGGACCTACTCAACACATCAGTTGACGAGATTGATAATTGTTTTGGTGCCTGTATTTTGATGTCCTGCGTCCCATACCCACAAATCAGGATGTACTGGTCCAAAGCGTTACGTTTCTGTCACGGTGTGGGGCAGGAGGACCCAAACGCAAGACTCAGGACTCGGGGTTATGCAGAAAAGAATGTTATTTAATTACCGTGATGCAGGCAGACAGGTGAGGGACAGACAGGCAGGTAGGTGTTCATAAGGGTAGTCCAATGATTCAACAAGTAATGTGTAACAAGAAACAACAATGACATTAGCAATGGTCCGACAACAGTGAGTGGAAACCCGAGGGCTTTATTACTGTGCATAATTGTTAATTGCGGGCAGCCGCGAAAGTAGCACAGGTGCCGCTAACCACCCAGGGGCGGCACTGGCGCCCGGGAGCCCCGCTAATCCTCCAGGGGCGGCACTGGCGCCTGGGAGCCCGGAGACACGATCGCGACAGTTTCCCTGCCATCACTTAAAGATTCACACGCAAATCTTTTTCAGACTGAGGCGATCACTAAAAGTGCTCATTGATGATGACGTTCCAGAAGACCTGAGGGAGTATGACAAATTCTGGAAGGTGAGGCCTTTTCTGGATCGCATTCTGAAAGGCTGCAGGTCTCAGGCTCGACCCGAATGCGTTTCTATTGATGAGCAGATCCCATTTACAGGAGCCTGTAAAAGTCTGTGTCGACAATATCTGCCAATGAAGCCAAACCCAGTTGGCATGAAGAACTTCGTTTGCGCTACAGCAGATGGCATTGTGCAGGACTTTGACGTACAGTATATCAAGGTGCACATGCTCTGCTTGAGCAGGTCGAAGAACCAGAGGATCTGGGTTTGGGAAGCTTGGTCATCGATCGTCTGTCTCAAACTCTGCATCCACATACAAATGTGTACTGTGATCGGTTCTTCACAACCATCCAAGGTGTGGAACGAATGATGAAGAAGCAGGTGTACGTGACAGCAGGGTCGCTGCAGCAGTACAGAAGCTACCAACTGACAAAACAATGAAAAAGGCCAGAAGAGGTACCTCAGCACAAGTTACCACTGGAGATGGAAAGATGTGCGTAGTGAAGTGGTATGACAATAAACCAGTATTGACGTCTGTTGTTCATGCTACACAGCCAGAAGACACCTGCCAGCGATGGGACAAATAACTGAAACGATGTGACTATCTTGCGACCAAGTATTGTCCATGAATACAACTCCAAGATGGGTGGGGTTGACTTGGTAGGCCGGATGATGAGCTATTATTGTACCAGAAGACGACGCAGACCTTTCGAATCAAAGGAAAAAATGTCCAGTGTGCGTTCCCGTATGTGGACATCATTTTTCTCAAAAAATACATCATGTCAAAAGATGATGCTTCGTTATCATCAGGTCCCAATAAGCCCAAATGGTAAAGAGAAATTAAAAATGCATATCAAACAAGAGCTCGGGTCTTAGGAGGTTAACCTGCCATTTATTCTCAGATTTACATGCTCAAGAAACTCCAAACCCTGGACCCCGACGCATGTGGCATCGTGAGATGGATGGGTCACTTTGCACACGGTCCCCACATCTGTATTGAGTTTGAACTCCTGGACTGTTCTCTCCCAGAGCTCGTCTGTAAGGCAGAGCGCCACAAGCTGTCTCTGAAGCAGTTCAGGGACATCCTGAAACAGGTGTGGTTGGACTTCAACCTCAGCAACATTTAGCATGATGTCTGATCAACTGATGTTGCTCTAGAAACATAACATTGTTCTTTTTTTTGTTCATGAGTGCATCTGATTGCATAAAAGACATTAGATTTAGTCATCACACTTTGTTCTTCGATTCTTTTAGACCCGAACCAAACTAAATATAATCTAGACATTGATATATAGAAATGTTAAGTCAATCTTAACGGTCATGGAATAATGATGTATGTGTTTTCAGCTGGCCACAGCGCTGGTACACTTTGACGCCCTTGGGATCATTCATGGTGAAGCCTGAGAACATCATGGTGTCAGGACAGGGTCAAGCCAAACTCATTGACTTTGGCATGTCCCGTTTTGTGTCAGACGCGACAGCTGGCACGAGACTCCAGCCCCTCTGTTACAAGTGAGTAACTGACCGCAATCCTGACTTGCTTCTCATTGGTTACTGATTGCAATGGTTACTCTAATGTCCTGTCTGTTTGTGATTCCAGATCCCCAGAGATCATGCTGGGGCTCCCGTTCACAGGAGTGATTGATATGTGGTCCCTGGGTTGTGTGGCAGCAGAATTATTAACCTGCCGCATGCTTTATCCCTGCTACACAGAATACGATCTGGTAAGTCTGACATTATATCTCAAAGTGCACATACTAAAAAACATTTACACTAAGACAAAGTTCAAATTACAAGTCTCCCTCTGTGGGGATTGTTCAAAATATGTTTTAAAAAGTAATCCAATGTACGATATGATGCATTAAGTTATGTAATTAATTGCTAACTGGGAGGAGGTGTTCTGTTGTGTTTCAGTGGCGATATATCATCCTGACTCACGGTCTCTACATGCCTGAAGCTATGCTGGACAATGGCACCAGAACCAATGAGTATTTCACCAGAACCAATGATCCTCTCACCAAAAGAACCGGCTGGAGACTCAAGGTATCATTATACGCGTCTGTCTGTCAGCTTGTCTTACTGTATTCATGGGTCGATATAACTGGACTAAAACAGAGGCTCCTTTTCATTCATCACAGACTAATGAGGAGGTGGACGAGTGGCCCCGGACTAACCGGCCCCCTTTTGGTCACTGGCGGAGGCTGTCCAAGTAGGTGTTGATCCATTAACATTGTGGACTTAAATGAAGCGGCCATGTTGTGTGCCATCATCTCAATGGTTTCACTTTTCACCCCAAGGCAGGAAATGTGCGAGGGGAACCAATCCCGCCCAGCTTCTTAGACCTGTTGAAGAGGATGCTCAAGCTGAATCCCGACGAGCGCATCACACCACGTGAACTGCTGAAGCATCCCTTCATCTACCAGGAGAGCCAGGACCAGCCCAGCAGCAGCTCCACAGTGCAGCAGCCGGCTCCCTGTGAAGACCCCAGCAGCTCCACAGTGCAGCAGCCGGCTCCCTGTGAAGACTCCAGCAGCAGCAGCTCCAATTAATCCGGGTATGCTCACTTTCTGGGGCTCGTGTAACGTTTAATTGTGTTTTAATCAAGATTACTGAATTATTTGATTGAGTCTGATCGATGAAACATATTTTCTCTTGATCTTTGATTTTGCAGCACGGATACTGTGGTAGGCAAGAAGATGCAGAGCAGAGTCAGAAGGTTCTTCAAGTGGGTGTGGAGAACCTTCTAATGCTAATTCCCAGATGGATGGAAGTCCTGTAACGACCAGCAGGACACTGACGTGAACTACCCCCCCCCCCCCCCCCCACCCAGCTCTCTATACACTCTCTAAACTCTATATACACACACACACACACACTCTCTCTCTCTACCACCCCCCCCACCCCTGCCCCCACCACCAGCCTGGTCACCTGGAGACCCACAGTAGGATGAGACACCCCAGAGAGTCTGGTTCCTCCCAAGGTTTCTTCCTCCTCAAGGGAGTTTTTCCTTGCCATAGTCGCCCGCGGCGCCGTCCCTCGCACCAGATCAGTTTGTTGGGCCACAAACTAATCTGGTGTCATGCCCCGTTTACATGACATTTAAATAAATACCCTTAAAAAACCTTTTGCATTCATTCCTTGGCTTGCACCCTTAATCTGTAAAAAAAAACATGTTATCTTCATTGTATTAACTACACTTTCAAATGGGAGATAGGCCAACAATCTTTTGTCTTCATATTTTTAAAGACCATCAGCAAAACGTCTTCCTTGTTTATGAAAAGGTAGGGCTACTGAACACGACTATCAATGTACTTTGCCTGCTTTCATTTGACAGAATAGCCGACCTAAAGGGGATGACAGACAAACGAACCAGGGGCAGGCCGCGTTATCAGACCAAGTGCTTTAATTGGTTTGAGTGAATGCTTATGAAATGAGAGTATTATTATTATGGTTATCATAGTCATCTTCATTAGGTGTAGAACAACAGACACAACATGGTCCTCCCTTGAAAGGAAGCGGTGGTGGGGAAACTACGCCCCCAGCGGTCACGGTCATACAGCAATAAACCGACTGGGCATGATGAGACCACCAAGGCCCAATCTGCAAGGTGGTTTTTTCCAATAGCCAACCAGTTTTCATTCAAACCTTGATAATGATAATAATAATAATAATAACAATAACAAAACTATTCTCTTTACACTTGATAAAACCACATAAATTAGAGAAGGTGTGTTTCACATATATCTCGTCTTCATGTGACTTCATTTTACACGGCACGACTCCTGAATCTTGGACCGGGTGTAGTCTCCACTGCTGAACAGAATACTTTTAGCAAAGAGAATGAAAATAAAATGAAAGACCAAATGGTGAGAGGGTTTCAAAACAGGCAGATGGCAGAGAGTAGTTGAACACGGTAGAGACGTTAGGGAAGGCAAAGCAGGGTTAGCCCCGAAACCTAACACTCTCTGAAGTTGTCGTAGGATTAATGTTCCCCAACCTGTGTGCGCGCACACACACAACACACACACACACACACACACACACACACAGCCCTTGTGTCAAGAGGCTAATATGGGCCATGGTAGTATCATAAAGAGTGGTTACCTAGACATAGAAAACTTCCAGCCCTTAACTCCATCATCAAGTCAAAGTCAAGTCAAGTCAAAGTGTTTTATTGTCACATGTTCTTCACAACACAGGGACATTCTGAGCAGTGAAATTCTTGTGACATGGCAGGCGACAGTACGCAAAAGAGTAGTCAAAAAGATCAAATATAAAATAGCACACAATGCCACATCAGTGGCTTCGTCCGGGGCTCCTCCAAGGACACAGGCAGGTAGTGGTGTTGAAAGTCTGACATGACAGAGCAGACGGTACATGCTAGCATGCTTGTGCTCTCCCTGAGTTTGTGTGCTGATGACTGTGGTGCACTGATTAGCCAATGCACCACAGGTGTGCAACCCCACCCCCCACTGACTCTAACTGGTCCAGGTAAGGATGTACCCCCCCCACCCCCCAGACTATAACTCAGGCCAGGTGAGGCCAATTAAGCCATCCACCAAACACACACACTCCCAATGACAGAATGAAAAAAAAATACTAAAGATCAGGCGTGGAACTAGGGATGGGTACCGAGAACCGGTACCACTATGGAACCGGTTCCCGTACAACCAGTACTAACCGTACCGAATCAAAACGCATATTTCGGTGCCTCATTTCGGTGCCAGTTGTTAAAATGCCATTTGAAATATCCACCGCATTTCAGCGCCCTCGATTGCATAGATCGTCATACTGCGCGAAGATTTGATGCATTCATCTGATTGATAAAAACCCGACAATGCGCGCCTGCCCCCCCCACTCGCTGGACCTTATTAACTGTTATAAGACGCAGAAGCGCCTGGTCCTGTTCAACTTTACTTGAATGAGCGTAGAAAGACTGGACGTTTTGATCAAGATCACCAGCAATGAGTTGATAAGTGTGGACTACAGTCCGTCTTATTGGTGTGTGGTGTGTGTGTGTGTAAGAAATCGCCGGCAACACACACCAAGAAGACGGACTGTAGTCACGCTGATCAGCTCATTGTTGGTGATCTTGATCAAAACGTCCAGTGTTTTCTACGCTCATTCAACGAAAGTTGAACAGGACAGGCGCTTCTGCGTCTTAATAAGGTCTAGCGACCACAGCCAGAATGTCGCATTTTCTTCACATTCTCCCGTCTATGATGATCTTTTGATGGTTATGTTTTTTTCCCACTGTAGAAACAACCACCGGCTCCTCTGTTCCATCAAAGTTATTCATTATTTCATTCGATGAATAAATTTCGCTTAAAATCTCTTACGATATGTGTGTGTGTGTGTGTAGTCTCTGACAGGACTTTGACAGCTGTCACTAGGCTAGTTAAGTCACGGGAATGGCGCGCTGTGATTGGCCGAGCGGATATATCTGAGTCTGAAATCTGCCGTGGCGTTTATCACAGTTTGGGAAAGAAAGGGAATAATATAATAATATAATGCAGAGAAACTAGCCGGTTGTCGCGTTTTGCGGAAACGATTTTTTTTTTTTTTTTTTTTTTTTATAAATGGCGCTTATCGCGTTTTGGAATCAAACTCTTTAATAATTAATTCAATTTTGAATGTCCGTTCGTCCACCACTAACATTTTCGTCTCGTCTCGTCTCGTCAACGAAAGTAAAAAATAGATTTAGTCACAGTTTTTCTTTTCAAAGATCCGTTTTCGTCACGTCAACGTCACGTCTTAGTCATGGGAAAAAGGTCGTTAACGCATATTTTTCGTCAAACATTTCGTTAACGAAATTAACACTGGTTGTTGTTTGCTCTTTTTAAAGAAGGTATCGGTTCTGGCACCGTTTTGGCACCGGTATCGTTTTAAAAGTATCGGTTTGGCACCGGTATCGGATAAATCTAAACGATACCCAACCCTAACGTGGAACGTTGTGGTGAATTCGGACATGGTGTAAACCATAAGTGAGTGTGTGTGTGTGTGTGTGTGTGTGTGTGTGTGTGTGTGTGTGTGTGCGCCTGCATATATCCCATTGAAGGCCTTACGTTTTCCTTCCATTTTGATTTGATGGTGCGTCACAACAAATATCACAAAATACCAAATGTTCAGTGGAAGGACTGATACAGCACAGACAAGCGTGGAGTTGAGACTAAATAAACCTTGTTGTGGGTTTTCTGGCAAATTCTTATAGTAAGCTTTGTAAAAATTCAAGCAGTGTCAGTCTTCACATAACACACACACACACACACACACGGGGCAGGGGAGGGCACGGTTTATCGCGTTGCTGTTTTTTTGGTGAATTCAAGGTTTTTACCATTGAGATTTTCATCCAGTCTTTTGTTCTGTGAAGTCTATTCTCTGTAGACAAATGACGACGATGTAGACCTCAATGGCTACACCAGACTGGTCAACATGAGACACTGGTTCAAATGTCTTCTTACGATGGGCCAATGAATGTTTTGGTGATTTATGTTTTGCTTATGCTGACTTTGTGATCATGCAAGAGTTTTTTTTATATACAATGTCATTCAGATTAATTTGATTTAATGCTGTTGGGAATTGTTTGTTTGTTATACTTTCTACGCTCAAGACCAATACAACACATTTAAAATAGAACACACCATCCATCAACAATGTAATGTGTTTTATTTTAACAAGTAAAGCCTTCTGCCACCACACTGAAGGTGAACCCTGTGCGTCGTGTGGTAACTGTTGTGATGTATAACAGTGTTTTTCAACCTTTTTTGAGCCAAGGCACATTTTCTTTTACATTAAAAAGAATCGTGCAGCACAACACCAACCATAAATGTTACAAAATGACACATTGTAGACTAATAGCGACACCTCTCACACCATCACTCATTCTATTGTCTTCCATTAAATAATAATCATTATAATCATCATTTGTCATTATTATTTGTGTTATTTTACCTCGTGGTATATGACTTGATGTCTCGCACCTGAAGACCGTCTCCTGCCAAGAGATCTGTGAATAATCCCGACCTGGATCCTCTCAGTACTCTCTAACCTATTCATCTGTAAACTCCTCTCATCTTAACTCTTATATTTTATGCATACGTATATTTGTTTTGGGTTGAAAACGACCGAAGTGGGTGGAATACGGCGGCTTTGGGGCTTATTAGATAGCGACTTATTACAGAAAATAATGCCTGATTGCGTTGTTACATTGTTACGACCCGGTAATTGAGATAAGTTGATAATTACAATATCTTTGTAAAATTGTGTAAAAAATAAAAAAAAAGCACGACTTCAGACTGTTCGTGTGTTCAGACTTGATAATTAACCCCTGTGTTAAGTTTACACAACAGTTAAGTTAGCAAACGTTAAGCGAGTTGGGAGTGAGTTGCTGCCCCAAGCGAAGGAGTTCAAGTATCTCGGGGTCTTGTTCACGAGTGAGGGCAAAATGGAGCGGGAGATGGACAGACGGATCGGTGCAGCGTCTGCAGTGATGCGGGCGCTGTACCGGTCCATTGTGGTGAAGAGGGAGCTGAGCCGGAAGGCGAAGCTTTCGATTTACTGGTCCATCTACGTTCCAACCCTCACCTATGGTCACGAGCTTTGGGTAGTGACCGAAAGAATGAGGATCGCGGATACAAGCGGCCGAAATGAGTTTCCTCCGCAGGGTGGCTGGGCTCAGCCTTAGAGATAGGGTGAGGAGCTCAGACATCCGGAGGGAGCTCGGAGTAGAGCCGCTGCTCCTCCGCATCGAAAGGAGTCAGCTGAGGGTGGTTCGGGCATCTGATTAGGATGCCCCCCGGGCGCCTCCCTTTGGAGGTTTTCCGGGCACGTCCAACTGGGAGGAGACCCCGGGGCAGACCCAGAACCCGCTGGAGAGATTATATATCTCGTCTGGCCTGGAACGCCTCGGGATCCCCCAGGAGGAACTAGAGAGTGTGGCTGGGGAGAAGGAAGCCTGGGGGGCCCTGCTTAGCCGGCTGCCACCGCGACCATCATAAGGACGACCAGATCAAGATATAAATCAATTGCCAGGATGAAAAAAAAGACGACGACGAATGGATTGAATGGAAATTAGTGTAACTATGGACTACAAAAATGTAAATGATATTATAGGATCCTGGTTGTTAAATGTAAATGTCCGAACGAACTGGGCCGAGATATTACACAACGCTCAACGGGCCGTATGTCTGAATGAACCCCTAGGACTCGTCCAATGCTCTATTAGTGTTGTCCCATGTGGTCTGCCACTTAGAGTGGAGTGCAGCGAGTGCTTAGGTGAAGTTTACAAGGAAACAGGCATGAGAACAGTCTCATTAGCACTATAACATCTCTTTCTTTTT
>PIJE02001664.1:77417-110464 GCA_002895965.2 Coryphaenoides rupestris
TGGTGGTGATGAAGTCGTAGAACCTCTTGGAGTACTGCTCCGGGTTCACCGTGGAGATCTCTGCTCCGGCCTGCAGGGGGCGCACACGCCACACACACACACGCACACACACACACACACACACTTGAGAACAAATGTAAACCTATAATTGTAATGCGCTTGAGTTAGGAACACGACAAACATTTTATTTTACGCTTACATTCAGACACTTCAGACTTGCATGGACAGATGGGTTTTAGCGGCATATTTCAGAGCATCCCCTCCCCTCCGGCCTTTAAAGTATGCTTGCGGCTACTTGAGAAACCCTGAGCTCCACGTGAAGCCAACGCACCCCGTGTTTGACGGTCTTGGCGGCGTGCGCTGCCTTCTTCTTGGCGTCGTAATGCTGCAGGATGTCAATCACCGCCATGAAGTACACCTCCTTCCGGGGAGCGCCTGTCAATCAAAACCAGCGCACGACACGGCATGACGGTGCGCCCTATAGCTGGCCACAGAGGAGGCGGCCTGTCGACACCAGGAAGTGATGCGCTACAAGAAAGCTCTGAGGTACGACTTGAGGTATGACGGCCAAGGCATTTAGATCGCATGATTTAACAGTGACACGTGCGTCATTTTTCTCTTTTTCATTTCCGGCGCCGTCCCGGGCGGCTGCCTGCCAGAGTTGCTCTTAGTGATCTTGTACCTTTCTAACTTTATTCTATCTTTATCTGCTTCGTTTTAGACTTCTTGTTATTTAATTAGTAAGATAAGTTATTTGTACAGCCGAACAAGATGGATCCGAGTTCTTTCTTTGTTTTTATTTGCTATTTTTATATTTTTTCAAGAATTTCCTTCGGGATTTATAAAGTTCTATCATATCTCATCTTATCTTAATGAAAAAGGGACCTACGGTTGCCAGAAGTGGAAATAGGAGCAGTGTACGGCCAGGGAGGGACTTAAGGTCACCAAGCCACGAGTGGAAAAAGGAGCAGTATATCCAGCGCACTTGCATATAAAGCGTCTATATGTATATGTCTTACTGTATTCATGGGTCGATATAACTGAACTAAAACAGAGGCTCCTTTTCATTCATCACAGACTAATGAGGACTAATCTTGTATTTAACCGTTGCTCTCGCTCCGGCCCCATTTTTCTGATCCCGTTGGCGAGTTCCACAAGGACTGTTGACTTCTCTTCTCTTGCGTCCAACACTAGCCGGGGTACAGAGTCACGAGCCCGGGGATAGAACTAAGCCTGTACTACCGGCTCTTATGTGGCCTTTAGATTTGGTTCTACTCTGTATCTTGCCTCCAGATAAATCGGTAAAGTAGTTCAGAGGGTAACCATTTGTCTCAGTTAGTGGTCACAGGCCGTGTGACCTGGGGGGAACTGGGGTTCTGTGGCGCACACCAAAGCTCCCCGTGCTGGGAGCTGGGAGGAAGACGTTAAAAATGTGAGATCCCACCACCCCCCAAAAAAGCTTGACAGTTTCGACCAAAACTTCTGGTAAAGCAGACAATTCTTTTGCCCGCAACTCTCAGGGTGGAAGTGAAATGCCACGAGCATCCATTTGAAAATTGAATCGGCCAAAGCAGAAGTATAAAATAACAACAAAAAAAACACACACACCCTCACTTCTGCTTCTCATGGTTTTGCATGAGAAGATGACTTTGATGATTCTACGCTTGGATCGGCCAGATCCAGATACCCATTTCTATCGTTCCCGGACTTCGGACACAGCACTGGCCAAACAACAAAAAACGATGACGACTGACTCACTGTCACTGCTCTTGATGGCATAGACGTCGATGGTGGGGTCGAACTCGCCGGGCGCCAGCGGCTTGCTGCTGTTCAGCGTGTTGCTGGGGCTGTCGGGCGGCGTGCCCACCCTGCCGTCGTCGCTCTCGGCCTCCTCCTCGGCGCCCTCGTTGTTGTCCTCGCTCTCCACCTCCTCCTGCTCGGCGCGCTCCACGTCGTGGATTGCCACCAGCAGGCTGTAGTCCATCAGCTTGACCTGGCCCAGGAACTGTGGGTGGAGGGAGAGGGTGGTGGCAGTGATGGGTCAGAGGTGGTGTGAGAGTTGGTAGGGGAACAGAGGCAAACGGGACAAACCGGCCCAGCGGGGTAAGAGAGGATGAGGGGATGAGGAGGAATAGCAAAGCGTACCGTGACAGACAGAGTGAGGAGTCAAGAGTCCTGTACAAGTTTTCAACCACATGTTATATGATGGGACGCCATGACACACATCACATATTATTCAGAGTTATACCATTCTGGCCATGTTAATCTCAACCCAACATTAACAACATTGACTTCTCATGGCATCCTATCCGGTATCCTTTGTGCTAGAGCAGGGCTCAACCCTTTTGGTTACTGTGGTCCACTATGCAAATTCTGGCCGTTGTTACATGCCAACCTCATGTCAACAGCAACCGTAGGACCATTATATATTATGTATACCTTTTATATTATTCCAGAATAAAAAGCGCAACCGACGGTTTCATTTCAGTCACAGTCTCAGCTCTCAGACAGTCAATAACAGCATCACACATTTAATTAATGTGCCAAATCCAATTAATCAAACAAATCTATCAGAGCATGCGCAGACCAGTTGGCAGGAGTCTTCGCAGACATCTTCAACCTGTCCCTGTCCCAGGCTGTTGTTCCCGAGGTCTTCAAGATGTCCATCATCGTGCCTGTCCCGAAACACCCCAAGGTAACCTGCCTGAATGACTGGAGACCGGTAGCCCTCACCTCGATTGTCAGCAAATGCTTCGAGAGGCTGGTCAAGGACTTCATTTGTTCCATGTTGCCTGCCACGCTGGACCCAAGGCAATTTGCGTACCGTCAAAACAGATCCACCGACGACGCCATTGCCATGGCACTTCACACCGCCCTCTCTCACCTGGAGGGGAAGAACTGTTGTGTGAGAATGCTGTTTGTGGACTTCAGCTCAGCGTTCAACACGATAGTTCCTGCCAAGCTCGACACCAAGCTCAGGGATGCGTGTTGAGCCCTCTCCTCTACTCCCTGTACACCCACGACTGCATGGCTATGCACAGCTCCAACGTCTTCATCAAGTTTGCTGACGACACGACAGTGTTGGGACTGATCGCCGTCGCCGACGAGACAGCCTACAGGGAGGAGGTCGGATCATTGGCACAGTGGTGCCAAGAGAACAACCTCGCCCTCAATGTCAAGAAGACCAAGGAGCTGATCGTGGACTACAGGAAGCGGAGAGGAGAGCACGCCCCCATCTCCATCGACGGTGCTGCAGTAGAGAGGGTCAGCAGCTTCAAGTTCCTCGGCGTGCACATCTCCGAGGACCTCACATGGACCAGGCACACCACACACGTGGTGAAAAAGGCCCAACAACGCCTGTATTTCCTCAGCCAATTCAAAACATGTGCCCCCGCATCCTCAGAACATTCTACTCCAGTACCATCGAGAGCGTTCTCACTGGATGCATCACTGTCTGGTACGGGAACTGCACCGCACTGGAGCGTAGAACACTACAGAGGGTGGTGCGGACGGCCCAGTACATCGTTGGAGGTGAGCTTCCCTCCCTCCTGGATATATACACCAGGCGGTGCGTGGCCAAGGCCAAACGGATTATTAAAGACAATAACCACCCCAGCCACAAACTGTACACACTTCTACCATCAGGCAGGCGATACCGCAGCATCAAGTGACGAGCAGACTCAGAGACAGCTTCCACAGTCAGGCCATCAGGCTGCTGAACAAGTGCTAGTGCTAAGTGCTACTGCTAGTGCTTGTGCTACTGCTAGTGCTAGCTCTGGTGTGCTAGTGCTAAGTGTTACTGCTAGCGATACTGCTTAGTGCTAGTCCTGGTGCCAAGTGCTAGTGTTACTGCTGGTGCTAGTGCTGGTAGTAGTGCTAAGTGTTGGTGCTAGTGCTGTTTGTAGTGCTAAGTGTTGGTGCTAGTGCTGGTTGTAGTGCTAAGTGTTGGTGCCGGTGCCACTGCTAGTGCTAGTGTTACTGCTAGTGCTAGTGTTACTGCTGGTGCTAGTGCTACTGCTGGTGCTAGTGCTAGTGTTACTGCTAGTGCTAGTGTTACTGCTGGTGCTAGTGCTAGTGTTACTGCTGGTGCTAGTGCTAGTGTTACTGCTGGTGCTAGTGTTACTGCTGGTGCTAGTGCTAGTGTTACTGCTGGTGCTAGTGCTAGTGTTACTGCTAGTGCTAGTGTTACTGCTGGTGCTAGTGCTAGTGTTACTGATAGGGCTAGTGTTAGTGTTACTGCTGGTGCTAGTGCTAGTGTTACTGCTAGTGCTAGTGTTACTGCTAGTGCTAGTGCTAGTGCTAGTGTTACTGCTGGTGCTAGTGCTAGTGTTACTGCTGGTGCTAGTGCTAGTGTTACTGCTAGTGCTAGTGTTACTGCTGGTGCTAGTGCTAGTGTTACTGCTAGTGCTAGTGTTACTGCTGGTGCTAGTGCTAGTGTTACTGCTAGTACTAGTGTTACTGCTAGTGCTAGTGCTAGTGTTACTGCTGGTGCTAGTGCTAGTGTTACTGCTAGTGTTACTGCTAGTGTTACTGCTGGTGCTAGTGCTAGTGTTACTGCTAGTGCTAGTGTTACTGCTGGTGCTAGTGCTAGTGTTACTGCTGGTGCTAGTGCTAGTGTTACTGCTAGTGCTAGTGTTACTACTAGTGCTAGTGCTAGTGTTACTGCTAGTGCTAGTGCTAGTGTTACTGCTGGTGCTAGTGCTAGTGTTACTGCTGGTGCTAGTGCTAGTGTTACTGCTAGTGCTAGTGTTACTACTAGTGCTAGTGCTAGTGTTACTGCTAGTGCTAGTCCGGGTGCTAATTGCTGGTGCTAGTGTGTTCTAGTGTGACTGTCTGAGGAAGTATTCTGTGACATTCTGTGAATGTCAAAATATAACAATGTATATTTTATTACATTGATTTATATTTGTATTGCTCCCCTTAATATTTTTTGTATACTTTATTTTATCTTCTACAGTTTTCTTTTGTTTAGATTTTTTGTAACTTGTTAATATAGTTTTCTATTCTATTTCTATTAGTATTCTTTTATAACTGCGGTCGGCTGTCGGGCATTTGGTACGTAAGAATTTCACTCACTGCTTATACTTGTGTAAACTGTGAAGTGACAATAAAAAACTTGAAATAATTTGCGTTTCCATTATCAGTTCTAATGCGCCGAGTCTAACCATGGTGAGACCAGAAATGGACCATCTCCGCAGCTGGGCCAAAGTGCGCCTGCCCCAGCTCCAAGCAGGCTGTGGTGACATATTGCTAACCACAGCCAACCTGTGACAACCCCCCTCCCTTCTAACCCCTCACGACATTAGCTTCATACTGCAAAGCAGAGAGAAAGGTGTTTTTAAAAGTCTTTGTGTGTTCATCGCTCAGTACTTCTGAAGCTTCTAACTGAATCAGTGGTTTAGTTGCTGTCCTGTGTCTCTGTTTGTAGGCTACCATCAGATATATCTGCTGTATTGTACCGTTTTCCTGTTTGCCGTATGGGAGGTGTGTTAACTGATGATGAAAGGACACCTCCTGCTTTCCTGCTTCAAATTAAAAGCTCGTAAATACCAAAAGTAACGTGAAGTATTGTGAAGAGTTCTTAGGAAGTGAAATGTGTTCATCACGGGAAATTTTACAATAAAAACAACTCAAAACTATAAAATCTGGAGCCAAGTACCAAGAGGGTACTGCCCACTTGTAATAGAAACGCAAATCCCTGCTGTGCTGTGCTGACGTTCCAAGTCAAACCCAGCCAAACCAAGCCAACACATGTGTATGGAAAAGGCCAACAATAGCTATTATTGGTTACCTGAAGTGTTGGATTGAAACTGCTGTGTTAAATCCCTTTCAATGAAAGTGACAATATTTTGTAAAAATACTGTATATATATTTCGAGTCTTGTTACTACTCTGGCAAAATGAGTGAAACGTTGAGCCACAATGAGACAGGGCGAGTGACAGGGTGACTCTCAGGGGCATCGAGATACACACACACACACACACACACACACACACACAGTATTTATACATCTTAACTTGCCCCAGGGAAAACACACACAGTCATAATTTGTGACAAACACGCCAATGCACACATATTTCAACACACGTATGTTTCAGCACACATGCACGCCACACACACACACACAGCAGTAAGGCGCCGCACCTAAATTATACCATAACAAGGGCCAGTGCAGACAGTGTGGAGAAACAGTCAAACAACACACACACACACACACACACAGACCTGCCTCAAACTTCTCGTCGTAGCGAGACAGATAGCTTTCTGCTTCCCGGCTGCGTTGTGCGCGGTGCTTGTTGTGCGCTGTTTGTAGACCTGTGTGTGTGTGTGTGTGTGTGTGTGTGTAATGACACGGAGAGGAAGGGGACGCCGTCGTCTCCGCTATCTGGGGTATTAACAGGTCTGACATTACCATTTCACGCTCGGCCGACCGGCGTGTTCTGCCTGTGTTTCTGTGTGTACTGTGTGTGTCTGTGTGTGTGTACTGTTTGTGTCTGCATGCATGTGTGTGTACGGTGTGTGTGTCTGTGTGAGTGAGTGAGTGTGTGTATGGGTCTTTGAGCGAGTGCATGTTTGTGTGTGTGTGTGTGTCTGTGTGTGTGTACTGTTTGTGTCTGCATGCATGTGTATGTACGGTGTGTGTACGGTGTGTGTGTACTCTGTGTGTGTGTACTCTCGTTATATGTCAAATCAGTATCAGTTTTGTTTTTTTTAACATCAAAATCCTTGTCTTTTCTCTTCCTGTAAAATATATTTTTTTGATGACATCCTGTACTCAGAGGTGTTTACAAATATTCATCCAATCAAATGTGACTTTGGGTGAGCGGCTAGCCACACCATCATAGAACCACACTTCACTGTTTGTGGGTGGTAGTAGCTAACAGAGCAATATGCAGAGAGATAAGAAGAGATGTGTTTTCGATATCAGTTGGCAAAAACTTTTTCATTTCCAAAACACTGGCTGAGGTCTAATTCATTAATCTCTCCCTCAGCCTCCTGATCTAACAAGTTTGGGTGTGTGTGCAGCCAACGGTACAATGGGAATAAATGGCTGATGGAATAATGGCTGATCTTCCTCTTGTGATGCTCACAGCGCCAATAAAGTGTAAAAACTCAACAGTAATGTCTCAGAAATCATGACCCGGTTACTCAAGATAATCCACAGACCTTGTTGTGAGCAGTTTTGTGTAGCTTGGTTAAAAGAAAATGGTTCCTACGTACTTGAAACTGCTGGGTGTGTGGACTATCTTGAGTAACTGGGTCATGATTTCTGAAAAGAGACAATGCTGTTGACTACAATGTATTCATTGTGCTACAAGAAAATCTGTTTCTATCATACAATTCCACAAGAAATTCATAGCTTCCATCATTCAATTTCATGAGGAAAAATTCATGCTCTTAAAAATATACATTGTACTACAAGAAAATCTGCTTCTATCATACAATCCCGTAAGTATGAACTTATGGGATTGTATGAGAGGAGCTGATTTCTTGGGGTAATATTAGATTGTGCCATTGAATGACTGCTTGTGATATGGAGTCATTATGGTGTAATTATCTCATACTTTGGTAGTCTGGCTTCACTCATTTTGTCAAAATAGACTTAGAAACCTACCCCCTTTGTGGTGTGATGCATTTATACAGATTCCATATCTACACATCATTTATCAATATTGCTGAATATCTGTGTTTGTCAATCCTCACATTATTGCACTTGTTGGAAAAGTTCTGAATGTGCAATATTTTTGCCATGTTACAACATGCTCCACATGTTTCCACATATGATATGGAAAGCATATTACCACGTTAAAACATGGAAATGTTTTCCCCATGTGCTCCACATGTTATTATAAAATTTGGTCACATGTGCTCCACATGTTTTTATAAAATGTGTTTGATTTGGCACATTAATTAAATGTGTGATGCTGTTATTGACTGTCTGAGAGCTGAGACTGTGACTGAAATGAAACCGTCGGTTGCGCTTTTTATTCTGGAATAATATAAAAGGTATACATAATATATAATGGTCCTACGGTTGCTGTTGACATGAGGTTGGCATGTAACAACGGCCAGAATTTGCATACTGGACCACAGTAACCAAAAGGTTTGAGCCCTGCTCTAGTACAAAGGATACCGGATAGGATGCCATGAGAAGTCAATGTTGTTAATGTTGGGTTGAGATTAACATGGCCAGAATAGTATAACTCTGAATAATATGTGATGTGTGTAATGGCGTCCCATCATATAACATGTGGTTGAAAACTTCTACAGAACTCTTGACTCCTCACTCTGTCTGTCACGGTGCGCTTTGCTATTCCTCCTCATCCCCTCATCCTCTCTTACCCCGCTGGGCCGGTTTGTCACGTTTGCCTCTGTTCCCCTACCAACTCTCTGACCCATCACTGCCACCACCCTCTCCCTCCACCCACAGTTCCTGGCCCAGCTCAAGCTGATGGACTACAGCCTGCTGGTGGGCATCCACGACGTGGAGCGCGCCGAGGAGGAGGTGGAGAGCGAGGACAACAACGAGGGCGCCGAGGAGGAGGCCGAGAGCGACGGCGGCGGGGTGGGAACGCCGCCCAACAGCCCCAGCAACACGCTGGACAGCAGCAAGCCGCTGGCGCCCGGCGAGTTCGACCCCACCATCGACGTCTATGCTATCAAGAGCAGTGACAGTGAGTCGGTCGTCAGCATTTTTTGTTGTTTGGCCAGTGCTGTGTCCGAAGTCCGGGAACGATAGAAATGGGTATCTGGATCTGGCCGATCCAAGCGTAGAATCATCAAAGTCATCTTCTCATGCAAAACCATGAGAAGCAGAAGTGAGGGTGTGTGTGTTTTTTTTTTTTGTTATTTTATACTTCTGCTTTGGCCGATTCCATTTTCAAATGGATGCTCGTGGCATTTCACTTCCACCCTGAGAGTTGCGGGCAAAAGAATTGTCTGCTTTACCAGAAGTTTTGGGCGAAACTGTCAAGCTTTTTTGGGGGGTGGTGGGATCTCACCTTTTTAACATCTTCCTCCCAGCTCCCAGCACGGGGAGCTTTGGTGTGCGCCACAGAACCCCAGTTCCCCCCAGGTCACACGGCCTGTGACCACTAACTGAGACAAATGGTTACCCTCTGAACTACTTTACCGATTTATCTGGAGGCAAGATACAGAGTAGAACCAAATCTAAAGGCCACATAAGAGCCGGTAGTACAGGCTTAGTTCTATCCCCGGGCTCGTGACTCTGTACCCCGGCTAGTGTTGGACGCAAGAGAAGAGAAGTCAACAGTCCTTGTGGAATGACCGTGACCGCTGGGGGCGTAGTTTCCCCACCACCGCTTCCTTTCAAGGGAGGACCATGTTGTGTCTGTTGTTCTACACCTAATGAAGATGACTATGATAACCATAATAATAATACACTCATTTCATAAGCATTCACTCAAACCAATTAAAGCACTTGGTCTGATAACGCGGCCTGCCCCTGGTTCGTTTGTCTGTCATCCCCTTTAGGTCGGCTATTCTGTCAAATGAAAGCAGGCAAAGTACATTGATAGTCGTGTTCAGTAGCCCTACCTTTTCATAAACAAGGAAGACGTTTTGCTGATGGTCTTTAAAAATATGAATACAAAAGATTGTTGGCCTATCTCCCATTTGAAAGTGTAGTTAATACAATGAAGATAACGTGTTTTTTTCACAGATTAAGGGTGCAAGCCAAGGAATGAATGCAAAAGGTTTTTTAAGGGTATTTATTTAAATGTCATGTAAACGGGGCATGACACCAGATTAGTTTGTGGCCCAACAAACTGATCTGGTGCGAGGGACGGAGCCGCGGGCGACTGTGGCAAGGAAAAACTCCCTTGAGGAGGAAGAAACCTTGGGAGGAACCAGACTCTCTGGGGTGTCTCATCCTACTGTGGGTCTCCAGGTGACTGTGGGTCTCTGCCCCCCCCCCAGGTAGTGGGGGGCAGGGGGGAGGTGGAGCGAGTGTATAGTGACTGTGTAGTGAGTGTGTAGTGAGTGTAGAGTGAGTGTGTAGTGAGTGCGTAGTGAGTGTATAGTGAGTGCGTAGTGAGTGTATAGTGAGTGTGTAGTGAGTGCGTAGTGAGTGCGTAGTGAGTGCGTAGTGAGTGTATAGTGAGTGTGTAGTGAGTGTATAGTGAGTGTGTAGTGAGTGTGTAGTGAGTGCGTAGTGAGTGTGTAGTGAGTGTGTAGTGAGTGTGTAGTGAGTGTGTAGTGAGTTGGGGGCTGGGGGGGGTAGTTGACGTGTGTGTCCTGCTGGTCGTTGCAAGACATCCATGTGGGAATTAGTCGCCGTCGGTGCAGCAGTGGCAGCAGGAGAAGCGGCTGAAGGTTTTCCGCACCGACTTGAAGAATCTTCTGACTCTGCTCTGCTTCTTCTTGTGTACCACAGTATCCGTGCTGCAAAATCAAAGATCAAGAGAAAATATGTTTCATAGATCAGACTCAATCAAATAATTCAGTAATCTTGATTAAAACACAATTAAACGTTACACGAGCCCCAGAAAGTGAGCATACCCGGATTCACTGACGCTGCTGCTGCAGCTGGGCTGGTCCTGGCTCTCCTGGTAGATGAAGGGATGCTTCAGCAGTTCACGTGGTGTGATGCGCTTGTCGGGATCCAGCTTGAGCATCCTCTTCAACAGGTCTAAGAAGCTGGGCGGGATTGGTTCCCCTCGCACATTTCCTGCCTTGGGGTGAAAAGTGAAACCATTGAGATGATGGCACACAACATGGCCGCTTCATTTAAGTCCACAACGTTAATGGATCAACACCTACTTGGACAGCCTCCTCCAGTGACCAGAAAGGGGGCCGGTCAGTCCGGGGCCACTTGTGCTCTTCGTCCACCTCCTCATTAGTCTGTGATGAATGAAAAGGAGCCTCTGTTTTAGTCCAGTTATATCGACCCATGAATACAGTTAGACAGGCTGACAGACAGACGCGTATAATGATACCTTGAGTCTCCAGCCTGATCTTTCGGTGAGAGGATCATTGGTTCTGGTGAAATACTCATTGGTTCTGGTGCCATTGTCCAGCATAGCTTCAGGCAGGCAGAGACCGTGAGTCTGGATGATATATCGCCACTGAAACACAACAGAACGCCTCCTTCCAGTTAGCAATCAATTACATAACTTAATGCATCATATCGTACATTGGATTACTTTTTTCAGGGATTAAAACATTTTGAACGATCCCCACAGAGTGAGACTTGTAATTTGAACTTTGTCTTGGTGTAAATGTTTTTTAGTATGTGCACTTTGAGATATAATGTCAGACTTACCAGATTGTATTCCGTGTAGCAGGGATACAGCAAGTAGCCGATGAATAATTCTGCTGCCACACAACCCAGGGACCACATATCAATCGATCCTGTGAACAGGAGACCCAGCAGGATCTCTGGGGATCTGGAATCACAGAAAGACAGGACATTGGAGTAACCATTGCAATCAGTAACCAATGAGAACCAGGTCAGGATTGTGGTCAGTTACTCACCTGTAAGGGAGGCTCTGGAGTTTGGTTCCAGGTATCGCCTTGGACACAGGAATGGAATTGCCAAAGTCAATGAGTTTGACTTGACCCTGTTCTGACATCATGATGTTGTCAGGTTTCAGGTCGCCATGAATGATCCCAAGGGCGTCAAGGTGTACCAGCGCTGTGGCCACCTGAAAACACATTAATACATCATTATTTCATGACCGTTAAAGTTGACTATGTTAACATTTCTATATATCTTTAAGCAATGTCTAGCTCATATTTATTTGGTTCAGGTCAAAAAAAATAAATAAAAAAATCAAAGAACAAAGTGTGATTACTAAATCTAATGTCTTTTACGCAATCGGATACACTCATGAACACTTTGTTTAAAAAAAGAACAATATCTGTTATGTTTCCAGAGCAACATCAGTTGATCAGACATCATGCTAAATGTTGCTGAGGTTGAATTCCAACCACACCTGTTTCAAGACGTCCCTGATCTCCATCAGAGACAGCCTGTGGTGCTCTGAATCCCAGGTGTATTGACGGAGAGAACAGTCCAGGAGTTCAAACTCCATACAGATGTGGGGACCGTGTGTAAAGTAACCCATCCATCTGACGATGCCACATGTGTCGGGGTCCAGGGTTTGGAGTCTCTTGAGCATCAAGATCTGAGAATAAATAGCAGGTTAAAGAGATATTCAACATTGTAAAATACTGTATAATATAATGAAAAAACATATGATAAGAAACATACACAATTAAAAATGGGCATATTATTTTTGGAGCAACATTATTAACTAATTCACGTTTTGTCTTACCTCGTCTGTAGCCGCCCCGACCAAATGTGTCTTGTTTTTGATGATTTTCACAGCCACCTCTTCATCTGTGTCTGTTCTACGACACCTCATCACCACCCCAAAGGATCCTTCCCCCAAGACGTCTCCCACCAGGAGGGAGTGAGAGTCTGACTTTAACAAGTCTCCTCTGGACACTGTGATCTCTGGGAGAGAGAGAGAGAGGACAAGAATGACATTAGTGTCTCAGCTTTCCATTACTAGAGTATTAACTTGCATGTCTTCCTCTCGACGGACGGTGGCGCTGTTGAGCCGAAGAAGTGAAATATGAAGTTGTCCATAAAGCAGAGTATTCACCATCCATGACGTTGACTTCAACCATCTCATATCTGATCTCTCTGCTCGCCACTATATCGAGTTTTAGACCCAACGTCATCATTAGAACGTTTTATTATATATATATATATATATATAATATGTATCTGTAATAATATATAACATATTTACGCATGATATATGTCAAATAGATAGATCATCATGGTTACTGCTTTGTTTGTACACCAGATCTCTACTCAAATGACAAATTATTTGGTGTGTGTTTAATCATTAACTAGAACATAGCAGAAGTCATATGTTACATTTGTTACGTGTTTCGTTATTTTTCGTATCAACATTTAACTTGCATGTCTTCCTCTCAACGGACGGTGGTGCTGTTGAGCACGAACAAGTGAACTAGTTGTCCATAAAGCAGAGTACTCACCATCAAAGTCGTGGTCTTCAAAAGGAGATGACCACTGCACTGGAAAGTTGCTGCTGGAGTCTTCACAGGGAGACGGCTGCTGTACTGTGGAGCTGCTGCTGCTGGGGCCTGGTCCTGGCTCTCCTGGCAGATGAAGGGATGCTTCAGCAGTTCACATGGTGTGATGCGCTCGTCGGGATCCAGCTTGAGCATCCTCTTCAACAGGTCCAAGAAGCTGGGCGGGATTGGTTCCCCTCGCACATTTCCTGCCTTGGGGTGAAAAGTGAAACCATTGAGATGATGGCACACAACATGGCCGCTTCATTTAAGTCCACAACGTTAATGGATCAACACCTACTTGGACAGCCTCCTCCAGTGAGCAGAAAGGGGGCCGGTTAGTCCGGGGCCACTTGTGCTCTTCGTCCACCTCCTCATTAGTCTGTGATGAATGAAAAGGAGCCTCTGTTTTAGTCCAGTTATATCGACCCATGAATACAGTAAGACAAGCTGACAGACAGACGCGTATAATGATACCTTGAGTCTCCAGCCGGTTCTTTTGGTGAGAGGATCATTGGTTCTGGTGAAATACTCTTTGGTTCTGGTGCCATTGTCCAGCATAGCTTCAGGCAGGCAGAGACCGTGAGTCTGGATGATATATCGCCACTGAAACACAACAGAACGCCTCCTTCCAGTTAGCAATCAATTACATAACTTAATGCATCATATTGTACATTGGATTACTTTTTTCAGGGATTAAAACATTTTGAACGATCCCCACAGAGTGAGACTTGTAATTTGAACTTTGTCTTGGTGTAAATGTTTTTTAGTATGTGCACTTTGAGATGTAATGTCAGACTTACCAGATCGTATTCCGTGCAGCAGGGATACAGCGTGTCGCCGATGAATAATTCTGCTGCCACACAACCCAGGGACCACATATCAATCACTCCTGTGAACGGGAGCCCCAGCAGGATCTCTGGGGATCTGGAATCACAGAAAGACAGGACATTGGAGTAACCATTGCAATCAGTAACCAATGAGAACCAGGTCAGGATTGTGGTCAGTTACTCACCTGTAAGGGAGGGTCTGGAGTTTGGTTCCAGGTATCGCCTTGGACACAGGAATGGAAAGGCCAAAGTCAATGAGTTTGACTTGACCCTGTTCTGATATCATGATGTTGTCAGGTTTCAGGTCGCCATGAATGATCCCAAGGGCATCAAGGTGTACCAGCGCTGTGGCCACCTGAGAACACATTAATACATCATTATTTCATGACCGTTAAGGTTGACTATGTTAACATTTCTATATATCTTTAAGCAATGTCTAGCTCATATTTATTTGGTTCAGGTCAAAAAAAAAAAATCAAAGAACAAAGTGTGATTACTAAATCTAATGTCTTTTACGCAATCGGATACACTCATGAACACTGTTTCTGTTTCGAAAAAGAACAATATCTGTTATGTTTCCAGAGCAACATCAGTTGATCAGACATCATGCTAAATGTTGCTGAGGTTGAATTCCAACCACACCTGTTTCAAGACGTCCCTGATCTCCATCAGAGTCAGCCTGTTGTGCTCTGAATCCCAGGTGAATTGACGGAGAGAACATTCCAGGAGTTCAAACTCCATACAGATGTGGGGACCGTGTGCAAAGTGACCCATCCATCTGACGATGCCACATGTGTCGGGGTCCAGGGTTTGGAGAACCTCTAATATGGCAATCTGAGAATAAATAGCAGGTTAAAGAGATATTCAACATTGTAAAATACTGTATAATATAATGAAAAAACATATGATAAGAAACATACACAATTAAAAATGGGCATATTATTTTTGGAGCAACATTATTAACTAATTCACGTTTTGTCTTACCTCGCCTATAGCCGCCCCGACCAAATGTGTCTGTTTTTGATGATTTTCACAGCCACCTCTTCATCTGTGTCTGTTCTACGACACCTCATCACCACCCCAAAGGATCCTTCCCCAAGACGTCTCCCACCAGGAGGGAGTGAGAGTCTGACTTTAACAAGTCTCCTCTGGACACCGTGATCACTGGGAGAGAGAGAGAGAGGACAAGAATGACATTAGTGTCTCAGCTTTCCATTACTAGAGTATTAACTTGCATGTCTTCCTCTCGACGGACGGTGGCGCTGTTGAGCCGAACAAGTGAAATATTAAATTGTCCATAAAGCTGTACTGTTTGTACACCAGATCTCTACTATAATCTACGTTAAAAAAATTGCTGTTTAATCATGAACTAGAACATAGCACTTCTAGTCCTATGTTACATTTGTTTGGTGTGTGTTTAGTCATTAATAATAATCATAATAATTATTATTATTAATTATTAACTAGAACATAGCACTTCTAGTCCTATGTTACATTTGTTACGTGTGTTCGTTATTTTTTACGTATTTCCCAACAAGACAGAACAGAACGATTGTAAACTGGAGAAATGTAACACAAAAAACATGTAACTATCACTATCACAACTATTAAAGTGTCCATAAAGCAGAGTACTCACCATCCATGACGCTGAATTCAACAACGACGCGTTTAAGAAAGCTGTTCAGAAAGCCGCTCAGTGTATTAATAACTAAGACACTCTCTCTACTGGCTCAGTGTTGTAATAACTGAGACTCTCTCTCTCTCTGCTCTTATAGGCTCACTTTTAACGTTAATAACTTAATTACGGTTGGTCAGTCACGTGACGACACGACACGCGATCACAACTCCATATATGGACATTGAATCTTCCCAGACACAGGACGCAGGTCACCTATCAGCATGTGGCAGAAGGCTCCATATATGGTTATCGGGTTTTGTAAATCCTTCGGCTAGTCCTCCTGGCAACGAGGTTACCCCAACGAATATATAACCACGGGTTGCCCACCTTCAGTTGACGTGGAAACCTGGCAGATCAGGCCTTTATACTTATACTTTAAATAAAAACACATTACATTGTTGATGGATGGTTTTAAAGACATATTTTAAATGTCTTGTATTGGTCTTGAGCGTAGAAAGTATAACATAAACAATTCAGCATTAAATCAAATTAATCCGAATGACATGGGGACACTTTGTTCACATTTTAAAGTGATTTCATTATATGCATTGTATATAAAAAAAAATCTTGCATGATCACAAAGTCAGCTTAAGCAAAACATAAATCACCAAAACATTCATTGGCCCATCGTAAGAAGACATTTGAACCATTTGAACCAAACAATTTTCATTACATTCTGTAGGCCAGGGGGGGGCGGGGCCACCACATGGCCGCGCAGATGACGTGGGGGGCCGGAGGGATGATGAGGAATGTTATGTATGGGAAATGTATGATGGGAAAGCACATGGGCGTAGAATGTAGTGGGGACGCTGGGGACATGTCCCCACCAATATCCAGCGATATACACGCCCCCCCCCCCCCACCCCCTCTCGGATCAGAACTGCGAATTAACGGATTAATATGGGGTCAGAACAGTCTCATTAATAATGAATGCACAGAGAAGGATTCACAAATGTATTTTGTGATTTATATATAAATTACTCTCTTCTCACAAATACATTTCAATACACACACAAATGGATATCGGCATGTATAAATGTAAAATAAATCCATAAACAAAAATAAGTTTCACAAACACATTTCTGATCCACACACAAATGTGTCTTGTTTTAAATAAATGTAATATAAATCCATAAATATATGAATTAAAAAAATATTTGCAATTTTCATCAAAAATGTATTTGGATGTTGTTACATTTATATACAAACTGTTAAACTTGAATTTACAAGACGCTTTTCATTTGTGAACTTGTTTGCATTTGTGTGTGAACTGGTCTGTATTTATATGTGGATTTTTGAGACTCCCCTGACACGGCTGGATTCACAAATGCATTTTTTTCACCAAGGAACTCTCTGTAGCCAATCAGATGCCTCCTTCGTTTTCAGCCAATCACATGACTGCAATCCCACGAGGGGTACCTCAGCATGGCCAGAGCACAGCATTTTCTCTGCGCATTTTGCGTTGCTTTTCGGTAAAGAAAAAAAAAAAGAGTTATCCGGACTTCACTGGTAAGAGTTCAGCCTCAACATGGCGTCTGGTAATGGCAATCCCGATTCAAGTGTAAGTGAAAAATGTCTAGGCGTGCATGAATAACGCATCATGAATGTATTGTAGCGTTTTAATACTACCGTTAGCTAACTAGTTGGCCATATAATGCTTTTAGACAACGGATCATAAACTCACTTAGCTAGCATAATATGATCCTAGTAACATCAGAAAACATAACCTTATCGGTAATTCACTTGCTAAAGCTTACCTGTTGTTAATGCATCCAAAAATAAGTTACAAGCAAACCATAATAACTAAATAGGTAAATAGCTTACTACATTGGTTTCAAAGTACTGACTATAAGAGCTAGCTAATGGATTTAGCTAGCTACAAACTTGTCAATATCGTTGGCTAGAGAGAGAATAAAATAACTTTTTAAAATACTTTGAAGTTGTTATGTTGGCAGCAGCTTGCACATATCATTGTCTTGTCATATTTTATTCATTTATCCCCTAGGAATCACTAAAACGTGACATCCTTGAGCGATTGCACCATCGACTGGTACACATCTTGGAGAGGCAACCTCTTGACATCGAAGGGTTACAGTTTGCGTGCCGTCAGGAGTTTGTTTTATTAAGTGCTCTAGGTGACATAGTGGATGTAGGAGAGGATATATTGTCTGCACTTGCAAGTCTGAATACTGTTATCCAGCAGGAGAGGGAGAATGAACAGACATTTGTAACTCTGGAGTTGCAAAGATGTTCTGGACGTGGGCGTCCACGATTGACTGTCATTAGAGACTCTCACACATCTTGTTGAACTTGGGCTGCCATCAAAATGCATTTCCAGACTCCTTGGTGTTTCTAGAGCAACACTATTTAGGCGGATGACTGAAAATAATCTATTTATTTCTGCTTCATATAGTAGCTGCAGTGACGATGAATTACATGTATTGATCACAGCAATAAAAAGCACAATGCCAGATGCTGGGTACACTATAGTCCGAGGTGCTCTACTCGCACAGGGACACAGAGTGCAATGGGGCCGAGTGTATGCATCTATGCATCGTGTGGACAGCGTTGGTGTGCTCGCCAGGATGGATACATAGTGTATTTTGTGTAGGCCTAGTATAGTGTAGCCTTGTATTACATCTTTGTCTGATTTTGTTTTGTTCACATTCCCACAAATAATGTATTGTGAGACCCATGCTGCCAGAGATGTTGTGTAGTGTCTGGGAGTTACTTCTTATCCTGTATGATTTCTTTAACCTAGGTACAACTTTGTGATCTTTGGGGGCATAGATGGCTATTGGCTAAGAAAGGTAAGAGTTTTCACTGTCGGGGACCAAGAACTGCAAAATGTTGCTGACCATCCCTGTTTTAAGCAAGGAGGATGTTTTTCTCATTCATAAGCCAGTTTATTTTGTACAATCTGGTGATCCTTAGGTATAAATATTTGTGTCATCTACTCTTTTCCATTGCTGAGGAGAAGCAGGCTTTGTATGAATTCACTTGAAAATTTCCGGTTGACTCGATGAACGGGGTGCCTATAACATTTCTTTCAAAGTGTTCATCTATCCTATTCAGTGAGCTCTGACTTAATTTCTCATATCATATGACTTGTCTGATCTATCACATGATCTTGTTATATTTAATAATTCTGTAGTGAGCTTTCTTGCTGTTGCACATGTCATTTGGGCATTGATTGTTTTGGCCCCTAGAAAATGTTGTCAGCTGACCTATGTCAGGAGAAAAACTGATTCAGCATAGTACTAATGTATTGTTCAATCTTAACTTGTAGATTATGTACCTGAAAGTAGCTGACAACAACCGGTCTGACACCCACTTGGACTTCTTCAATGAAGCTGTGAACAAGCATGGGTTTCCTCTGAGGTATTCACGTTATTTAAAATGTAATTATTTGTGTGATTGCTGACCTATCCAGAGAATTCCGATGCTAACCTTCAAATAGCTTCCAGGCCACTTAAATGCACTCTGAAACTTGTAGTAGTTATTTTGATGCAGCTATAGACATTGTTAAAGATGACAACACAATTCGCCACAGCAGGGGTTATCAAAGTCTTTCTTTATACTGTGGGCCTACCCAAATTATTTCATGGGACAACACTCTTGCAAGTAGATGTTACCAATATACCTGAAAGTGAAATTGCTTTGCTTACCGATACAATTAGCAATGAAAGGTTTACAGTTCCACAAATTCATAAAGGTTTGTGATTTTTCAGAGTGAGAGGAGATCATGGAGGAGAAAATGTGGGAGTAGCGAAATTAATGTTCTCAGTTCATGGAACTGACAGTAACAGCTTCATTGCCGGGAAAAGCGTACACAATCAACGGTGAGTAAACCCTAATTTTGGAAGCTTCAAGATAAAGTTGATTTTATGATTCCTATTGAGAAAGCTCGATTAAGTTATTAAGGAGACCATTCCTTCAAGAAAATTGGAATTTTCACAGAAATTCACTGGCCATGATCATAAACATTTCAAAGCAAATAAAATGTAGTTTTTAAACTCATTTAATAATATTAAGAAACATTGCAGATGATTCAATGGGTTGGGCTGGGGCAAAGTGAACAGTTCTTGAAAGGATCTTCAGTATACTTGAAAATGTTATTTATTATTATTTTTTTTTAATACAGCATTGAACGCCTCTGGCGTGATGTGTTCATGAGTGTTACAGGTGTTTATTATAACATCCTGCACTCTCGAGGATCAACACCGGCTTGACATCAGCAGCATCCTGCACATTTTCTGCTGCCACTACGTTTTTCTGCCACGCATCCAGGCTAGCCTGGATGTCTTCAGTGAGGCGTGGGACAACCATTCCATCAGGACAGAGCAAAACCTGACACCAAATCAGTTGTGGCATGTGGGCCAGTCCCTGAATCCTGTTGTTGATCCTGAACCTGAGGTAAATTATGCTTTTTTTAAAATGTCTCGACAATCTTTTGTTGATCCTTAATCAGTAAAAAAGTCAAACATTCTAAAATGTAGGTTCTGATCAGCGTTAACCATAAGCGCACCCCCCTTCTTGGATTCAAACAGCCTTGGCTTTGTGCAAGAAACAAAAGGGTTCTTTCTACCACAACTGTACAGTACCTTAGGAGTGTATTTATTTATGTATTTATTTATTTTATGTGTTTGAGATGTATTGGAGTATATGATATGGGCCAGTAGCGCCCAAGTAGTCAGTACATAAAGAGCCAAGCCAATGTATTACACTAGCAAGAGAGCTTAACGTTAATTTGAACTGTTTTTTATATTTCCACAGGAAGTAAATGTGTTGCGAAAAGATGGAACATAACTTAATTCTTATACTTGTAACACACCTTTCATATTCTTCCACGATCATTCCTTTTATTTTTAGATTGTTGCATCCCCTTTTCTATATTGCATCAAACTATAACCTATTTAAAAAATAAACAGTGCTTGTTTACGGGGGCTATGATAAATGGATATTGAATAATGTTTATACACACTATTTCTTTGACAGGGTATACTCATACCAGAGATTGAATGGGAGGAGAGTGGATTCACAAATGAGCCTCATCCAGGCGTCATTGTCCCTACGCTGGACATTCCTCTCTTGGATCCTGAAATAATGCAGCTGCAAGAAAACATTGATCCATTGCAAGAGTCTGAATGTTTCGGAGTGGACATATATCTCAACACTGTCCGATATGTTGAGAACTTGTTGGAGGCTAGGTAATTATTACATGCTCGGCGTCGTACGATTTAATGTCTCTGCCACAGACTAAAGGCTGTTCCATACTCCGCGAGACGCGAGAACTTTCGTCTCGCACCTAGGTCTGCGAGAACAAGAAGAAAGTTCTCGCCGCCCTGGACATTTCATACTCCGGGAGACACTCCTCAAAGGCCCCGCCCACAGCAGGAAACTTCTGCGCTGGCGGAAAGCGCATTAACCACGCCCACTTCAAATTGATCAATCACACAATAGTTCTTGGACAAGACGCGAGAACAAAGTTCGGCCGGGCTGATGTGTCGAGAACGTCTTGCGAGAACACCTGACCTAGGTCTGCGAGACCAAAATGACGTCATTTTGTGGGCGGGGCACTAGGTGCGAGACGAAAGTTCTCGCTGAGTATGGAACAGCCTTAAGTCCCGTCTTGAGCTCTATGTCTTATGTCCAGTTTGTTATTGAAAAGCCTCTATGGGCAGACATTTTTTGCATTTGTGTGTATTTGAATTGCTTTGCTTGAAAATTTAAAATCTATTTCTGAGATAATTTGAAATTGTATTGTTAAACTTGGTTAATTGTGAGTAAATAGAATAGAATTTTCAGTAAGGATTAAAAACTCAAGGTTGGTACAGTCTGGAAAGTGGTTGACAAAATTATGCTGACGGTCATATTATTGGAAATGATAATCGTACGTTTTTATATAAAATTTATTTTTCTTCAGTAGCTTCCATGCCATGTGACTCACTCAAAATCAGCTGCAGAAATTACTACATAACCCACATTTTCTAGTTCAAATTAATATTTTGATGGAAAGTTTATTTGGTGATTGTCAATATACAGCAGCCTTCCATTTGATAAAATTCTAAGCATTTTTCTCAAAATGTCAGTCCTTGAAAAAGTTCAAGTGCTGTAATATCTGTAAAATGCTGTAAAAGTTTAACTGTCCAATATCACTGTTTAACCTTACAATGAACGACGCCCCCCCAAGAATCGCCACCTTATCGTGGTGGGGGGTTTGGGCGCCCCCGTGACCCTGGGAGCTGTGTTGTCCGGGGCATTAGCCCCTGGTAGGGTCTCCCAAGGCAAAGTGGTCTCAGGGGAGGGGCCAGACTAAGAGCGATTGAAAGACCCCATGAAAAGACTCCCGGAAAGAACAGTCACCTCGCCCGGACAAGGGAAACCGGGGCACCCTTCTGGAGCCAGACCCGGGAGGGGAGCTCGTCGGCAAGCGTCTGGTGGCCGACCTGGATCCACGGGGCCCGGCCGGGCCAAGCCCGAAAAGACAACGTGGAGTCACCTCCCTGTGGGCTCACCACCTGCAGGGAGAGTCATTGGGGTCGGGTGCATTGTATACCGGGCGGTAGGCAAAAGCGGGGTCCTGGGCGTGCGGATCCCGTCATCGCCGACTGGTTCTAGGGACGTGGAACGTCACCTCACTGGCGGGGAAGGAGCCGGAGCTGGTGCGGGAGGTGGAGCGGTACCAACTAGATATGGTTGTGCTCACCTCCACGCACAGCACCGGGTCTGGAACCAAACTCCTGGAGAGGGGCTGGACCCTCTACTTCCCCGGAGTTGCCCAGGGTGTGAGGCGCCAGGCGGGAGTGGGGATAGTCCCCGGCTGAGCGCCGCTGTGTTCTCTCCGGTGGACGAGAGGGTCGCCTCCATGCGACTACGAGTCGCTGGGGGGAAGGCTCTGACTGTTGTGTGTGCTTACGCACCAAACAGCAGCTCAGAGTATCCGGCCTTCTTGGAGTCCTTGGGTGACATCCTGGAAAGGGTTCCATCCGGGGACTCCATAGTTCTACTGGGGTACTTCAACGCACACGTGGGCAATGATGGAGAAACCTGGAGGGGAGTGATTGGGAATGAACGGCCTGCCCGATCTGAACCAGAGTGGTGTTTTGTTATTGGACTTCTGTGCTAGTCATGGACTGGCCATAACAAACACCATGTTCGAGCATAGGGTGGCTCACAAGTGTACCTGGTACCGGACCACCTTAGGCCAAAGGTCGCTGATCGACTTTGTAATCGTATCAGCAGATCTGCGGCCGCATGTTTTGGACACTCGGGTGAAGAGAGGAGCAGAGCTGTCAACTGATCACCACCTGGTGGTGAGTTGGATCAGATGGCGCGGGAGGCTGCCAGACAGACCTGGTAAACCCAAACGTGTAGTGAGGGTGAACTGGGAACGTCTGGTGGAAGCCCCTGTCCGTAGGGTCTTTAACTCCCACCTCCGGAAGAACTTCTCGTGCATCCCGGGGGAGGTTGGGGACATGGAACCTGAGTGGGCCATGTTCAGAGCCTCCATTGTAGAGGCTGCAGCTCGTAGCTGTGGTCAAAAGGCTGTCGGTGCCTGTCGTGGCGGCAACCCAAGAACCCGTTGGTGGACACCAGCGGTGAAGGAAGCCGTCAGGCTGAAGAAGGAGGCCTTTCGGGCCTGGTTGGCCCAGGGGTCTCCTGAAACAGCAGACAGGTACCGGGAGGCCAAAAGGACCGCAGCTTCAGCGGTTGCTGAAGCAAAAACCCGGGTGTGGGAGGAGTTCGGGGAGGCCATGGAGCAGGACTTTCGGTTGGCCTCAAGGAGGTTCTGGCAAACTGTCCGGCGACTCAGGAAGGGAAAGCAGGGCTTGGCTCAGGCTGTGCTCAGTCGGGGAGGAGAACTGCTGACCCAGACTGAGGATATTGTCGGGCGGTGGAAAGAACACTTTGAGGAGCTCCTGAACCCGACCAGCACGTCCTCGGGGGAAGAGGCAGAGTCTGAAGACTCGGGGGAAGTCTCACCCATATCCTTGGTAGAGGTCGCTGAAGTAGTCAAAAAGCCTCTTCAGTGGCAAGGCGCCAGGTGTGGATGAGATTCGCCCTGAGATGCTGAAGGCTCTGGACATTGTCGGGCTGTCGTGGCTGACACGCCTAGTCAATGTAGCGTGGAGGTCGGGGACAGTACCTGTGGAGTGGCAGACCGGGGTGGTGGTCCCCATTTTCAAGAAAGGGGACCGGAGGGTGTGCTCCAACTATCGGGGTATCACACTGCTCAGCCTCCCCGGGAAAGTTTATTCCAGGGTGCTGGAAAGGAGGCTCCGGCCGATTGTCAAACCTCAGATCCAGGAGGAACAATGCGGTTTCCGTCCTGGCCGTGGAACAGTGGACCAGCTCTTTACCCTCGCAGGGTTGTTGGGGGGCGCATGGGAGTTTGCACATCCAGTCTACATGTGCTTTGTGGACTTGGAGAAGGCCTATGACCGTGTCCCCCGGGGAATCATGTGGGGGGTACTACGGGAGTATGGGGTACCGGTGCCGTTGATACGTGCCATTCGGTCCCTGTACGAACAAAGTGCGAGCTGCGTCCGTATTCTCGGCACAAAGTCAAGCATGTTCTCAGTGGGTGTTGGACTCCGCCAAGGTTGCCCCTTGTCACCGGTTCTGTTTGTGATCTTCATGGACAGAATCTCAAGGCGCAGCCGAGGTGAGGAGAGTGTCCGGTTTGGGGACCTCAGAATTGCATCTCTGCTCTTTGCAGATGATGTGGTTCTGTTGGCTACATCAGACCGTGACCTCCAGCATGCACTGGAGCGGTTTGCAGCCGAGTGTGAAGCGGTCGGGATGAGAGTCAGCACCTCCAAGTCTGAGGCCATGGTTCTCTGCCGGAAAACGGTGGAGTGTTCCCTCCGGGTTGGGAGTGAGTTGCTGCCCCAAGCGAAGGAGTTCAAGTATCTCGGGGTCTTGTTCACGAGTGAGGGCAAAATGGAGCGGGAGATGGACCGACGGATCGGTGCAGCGTCTGCAATGATGCGGGCGCTGTACCGGTCCGTTGTGGTGAAGAGGGAGCTGAGCCGGAAGGCGAAGCTTTCGATTTACTGGTCCATCTACGTTCCAACCCTCACCTATGGTCACGAGCTTTGGGTAGTGACCGAAAGAATGAGATTGCGGATACAAGCGGCCGAAATGAGTTTCCTCCGCAGGGTGGCTGGGCTCAGCCTTAGAGATAGGGTGAGGAGCTCAGACATCCGGAGGGAGCTCGGAGTAGAGCCGCTGCTCCTCCGCATCGAAAGGAGTCAGCTGAGGTGGTTCGGGCATCTGATTAGGATGCCCCCCGGGCGCCTCCCTTTGGAGGTTTTCCGGGCACGTCCAACTGGGAGGAGACCCCGGGGCAGACCCAGAACCCGCTGGAGAGATTATATATCTCGTCTGGCCTGGGAACGCCTCGGGATCCCCCAGGAGGAACTAGAGAGTGTGGCTGGGGAGAAGGAAGCCTGGGGGGCCCTGCTTAGCCGGCTGCCACCGCGACCCGAACCCGGATAAGCGGACGCGACTGGATGGATGAACGACGGTAAAGCAAAACATTGATTTTCTTTTATTTACAAATTGTATGCAAGAAAGGCACAATTAAATACAATGTACACCTCAAACTGCTATTGGTCCTCACTTCAAAAATGTTTAAACCTTTCTTGGTAGTTCAGGAGGGCTGTGCACACATTAGGCAACATTCAAGAGGAAGCCAGAATTTTACTTCTGTGTGAGCACAAAAGGGTAATCTTTGCCACATTTGCTTGAGTCTTGAGAACATCTGAAAAATTAACTATCTTTAACTCAACAAACGAATGTCTGGATTCTATATAATCTGTAACGTCACTTAGAAAAGGGACCTTGTTTTTAACTTGGAAAGTGCTGTAATATCTGTAAAATGCTGTAAAAGTTTAACTGTTTAACTGTAGAAAAGGGACCTTGTTTTTAAACTACACAAGACCAAATCCGGAACTAACAGAACTGATGGCCATCATCATTTCCTGGTGAAAGATCGAGTAGGTCTGGTAGTGGCCGGGGAGCTTCAATTTGTAGAAGCAGGTAAAAGCCGTCGGGTAGGTCGAGGTTGCAACTTCAACAAATAGTTTTTTTGCTGGCAGCTCCCAGCCAACCCAGAACCTCATGAGGTCACGCAGCACCTCTGGTGACGCTATGGAAGAGAACATTTAATGTACGTGAAACCTCAAAAGCATTCCTTCCAAAAGATGAAATTTGAGCCTATGCAACTTGCTGCACTAAAACCCCAAATTGTGTGCTGATTATTTTATATCAGAACTGGCATCTCTTCAGCTGCACTACACTTGCTATATTTTGGTCCATTCTTAACAGTCCTAGCTCCCTCAACAACTAGGTGCAAATAGAGATGGCAGATGCACTATTTAGAGGAATTGGAAAAAAGACAAGTGTTACCTTCCTCTATGAATTTCCTCAAAAATCCAGTGATGAGACTGACTTTCTCCAATGGAACAGGGTCGTCCTCGTCGCTGTCACATTTGGGTTGTGGCCAGTGGATGTTCTGGATGACAGCCTACAGTGGATCAAATCCAAGCGTGTTTCATCAAGACTAAAACTCTTGTTAGATGCTGCAGAACAATCTTAATAGTAAAGCATTGTTTTTACACTGACTAACAAGTTCAATTACAGGAATACTTATAGCTTAATATAAATCCAATTAAGACACGAAGGCAGCAAACCTGTGGGTTAAGCTCCTCATTCGACTCCCTTGGAAAGATTATGGGTCCGACATCTGGTCTACTTGAAAGAAGCGGCCAGATTCCTGTCTCTTTAAGACCTTTGCGGATCTGCTTGATAGGCAGCCTAACACGGTGAATTACCTGCAAACAGAATTGATAGGACAGAAGGCAACATTTAAAGATGCGGCATGGCAAACCGATGACCTCCTAATTGGTTAGACTAATGTTACCATTATAGTTTTCAATAAGGTAATTTATAAAATGATTACCGCATGTGAAAGCAGTTCCTGGAACAGCCAGTTGTGATTGGTTGAGGTTGGAACAGGGAGATCCCAGGACAGGCAAAGATCAGTCACACGGGTGGTTTCTGCTGCAGTAAGTTCTGTATTCTTCAGCTAAAACAGGCAGACATCCACAAAAGCAGTACAGAATTTCAGAATAGTTTGTTGTTTTGGGGGCAATCCAGTTGTTTTCTGGGCAATCCACAAAAAAGGGTAGATACAAATCACCTTTTGCTTAATATCTAGTTCTGAATCTATTTGTTGATGCGTTAGATGACAAAACAATGCATCATTGTGTGCATTGGTGTACTGTATGTCCACTTTCAATAACATTACTTACAAAACCAATTGTTTCCCGATGGTCAAGATCAGGACAGTCCAGTAGGGTCAGAGCTGACACTGCGGTGTTTGTGCTCCCACCAGTCAACAGGGTCACCACAGGCAAACTGATTCCTGACACACCAAAACCACCATGCAGGAAGGAATGGCCTATCATTCGACCTGCCATCTCAAACAGGTTGCTTTCCCGAAGCACAACAGCTGCAGAGGGAACCCGATGTTCCTTTTCCCCTTCAAAAAGGCTTGAAAGAGCAGCAGAGCCTTCATTTAAAAGAGGGAGAAAATGTATTAGACACCATGTAATGTGAAAACATTATGTAAGGCAAGCAGCCATTAAACATGCATGATCACAGTGGAACCAAAACTCAATCTTTGGTGGTTTATTTAAATAAAGCTGAGTGTTAACATGTCAATAATATTCCCCCATTGAATGCACTTTAAGTCAAAGGAATAGGCAACAATAAATAGTGCAATTATTTAAACATTTTATTGTGAAAAGATTAACAGTTTCTGGAAGGGTGTTAACATGTGCGACAACATTCTATATTTATGTACATATACAGTATATACACAAACCTAAATTGATACTGAAGCCAGACTTCAGTTTCTGCATGGCCATTGACAAAACATGTCGGTTGACACCATCACCGACTGCTGCATCTCCTATTAAAATAAAGATTAATACAGATGAAGAGTACAAGCAACCAAATTATATACAATATACAAGAAAAACTTGGCTATTGTGCTACACACTTGAGATTCAACTACAACAAACGCAACAAGTTCTGTCTTCCATGGATAAAGTAACATGCACTAAAACTTCATTATGCAATTTTGATTTTTAAGTCAAAATTCAGTTGATAATGCCTCTAACGAAAATAAATAAGTTATGCTGTTTGTTTATACCTCTCAGCCTGCACCTGAATGGACTTGCCCAGTTAACATAATTCCTTTTATAGAATGAAATAAATGAACTGTCCTGTTCTTCTTCTTCATCAAACATGTTGAGAGAGAGGAGGAGGCTTGGACATTCAGAGTTACGGTCCAGGAGATTTTCAACAACTGACAAGCTTTCTGGGGGTCTACTTCAGTGGCCCATGCTAAAAAGAAGAAAATAAAAAAAAAGTGGTTGGTGCAAAGGAACTTCAAAAATTGTATGCATTTCAGTGACATTTTGGAAGCCCAGCATTTTAAAGCAATATATTAACTGCAGGAACTTGAAATCAATGTTCCTTTTGAAATGACTGGATCAAGCATTTTGTAGCAAGATTTCTCATTTACGGCTAAAACGTTTTTCTAGTTTCATATTACACCACAGCAGTGATAGTTATGAAGAAACAACCTTCTGAAGAAGATGGCGCTAATCGTGGGCGTGTCACTGAAGGTCCTGGTAGTTCCTCTCTCGTTGGACCAGCTGCTCCACTGTGAAGAGCAATGTCCATTCTTAGGACAGACAAAAAAAAAAAAATGTTACTCGCAAGAATGGCAAAGAGACAAATCATGACTAGTGATTATTTTTCACATATTTCTTTCTGCATATAGGCTCCACCATCATACAAAGTCATATCAAATCAGAACCCTAAAAAGTATCTAGCTCTGCTATGATTTCTACTGCGATTATAAATGTGCAGCACATGCTCTGATGCAGCCACTTTAAATGTTCTTCACCTTACTCAGAACATGAACCTGAACTACTCAATACGTCTTACCCGTCACCACATGTGCTTGCATGAGATGGGAGGACACAAATTGGGAACGATGCAAGACAAATTGGGCAAACCTACAAAAAAAGAAAATCAATATTTTTAAAACAGATCAAATATTTTATGAAAAAAGCATCATGGTTAATGAACGTCTTTCAGACATGTGATATTTGCTAGATACAGGAGATATATTCCTATGCTAAATAATGAGTACATAAATGCGTGTCCCTGTACAAAAGGTAAGTTTGGTGAGATATATTATACCCTACACACAACTGTAAGCATCATGTCATTATGTCCCAAAACATCTGCTACCTTGCTTCCCATGGTGAAAAAAGAATAAGGCTATATTACTGATTTGCAAAGTTACATGAAAATACAACATCAATTACCTCTGAGGATTCTCCCTGCCATGTGGTAGGCGAGACTGGCTGCTCAATAATAGGAGAATCATTGAGGTGTCTCACATTCACTCTCCTTAAAAGAAAAAAAAGAGAGCTAGTGCTATAGACTTTGAAATAGTCGTTTGCACAAGCTTAAGTATTACATGTTCATTTGTAAAATAAGAGAAACATTTGAATAACAGCTTACAATCAATGTGCCATTGCATCCTTCCACATGTAGCGGCAAAAGCTGCAAAGGCATTTGACTGCCACATGTGATGCAGCTTGACTGAGGCATCTTTGCAAACTCAGCTGAGTCATAGGGGAGGGGTTCAGTTGAGAGCTGCTCCTGTAGAGGAACTATAAACACTGTGTTCTTCCCATTGTTGGAAGCGGATTTAAACAACCTCGAGGAGTACCCCTCGGACTCAGTTGGAATGATGCTCAATTTACGACGTCCACTACCACCTATTTTGAAATGTAAAGAGGAACACAAATGTCCTTTAAAACCTTGTTAACATGAATACATTCATTTCAGGCAAACTTGAATATGTTGTTTACCACTTGGAGTGATATTAATGGTATTTCAAAGTAGGATGCCACATAACACATCTCTGGGGCTTTGAATGTGAAAAACATTAAAGGCTATATTTTCCCATCATTGGATATTGAGATTAAATGTTACCTGTAGCCTTGTAAAACATCCAGCCTCCTTTTAAGGTTTTAAGTTTGGGAAATTCCCCCTCAAGTAGAGCCACAATCTTTAAAACAAAGTGAAATATGATTCACAATATAGAAAGTTATTTACATTTTTAATCATTGAACAATCTACAATATTGTATATATGATTACCTCACTGTGTATGAGGTTGTCTGGTAAACTGAGCATCCTCTTTCCCAGGCCAGCATATGTATGTTCAAGCTCTTCAGAGCCCTTTGGAGTGAACTGGCTGGGCCCCGAAAGGACATACATATTAAAATTTGTCCTTTTAACAACGCAGGGGGCAGGAGCAGGAGAAGTGAATCTTTTTTTCCCTCTTGGCTGCTCACCAAACATACTTGGAAATTGCCGGATGTGGAAAATAACAAAAACATTTGTGATGAAAACCAGAATAAATCTAGAGCAAGCTAAATAAGAGCATAAAATACACTGGTGCTGTTTGGTAACTTTACTGTCCCCGGGTTCATGATATTCAAGAGACCAATAGACCAATATGCCAATACATCACAAGGTTAACTTAATACCAAAGTCGTGGTTGGACTGATTCATCTTTCGTGAAGCATTACTATATAAACTCCTCAAAAAAAGTTTGGAAACGTAATTTCGGTCGATTATTCCTCCCCTTTAATAATACCAATTGGTATTGTATTTTATATCGTTGGAAAGCCTGATTAGTCACCTTTACAACGAGGTACAACTTGTAAGGATCATGCATTCGTGGAATGAGCAACACAGCTAACCGTGTGGGTAGCGGCCCAAAAAAATGTGCCAAAATCCCCTGCAATATTCTTCTGTTGGTATTCACTCTCGTTTTGAGTTGCTTGGTGGATTGGATGATTGCACTCACCCACAGTAATAAGGAAAAAACAACACATATTGGCCATTTTTACACTTTATTCATTTTACACTGTCAGGGACCTCAGTAGCGTGTGGAAGATCCATACGCAGTCACAACAGCTTGGCACCTCCTCCTCATGCTGGTCACTAGCCTGGTCACACACGATGGCATCCCATTCCTCAACCAGGATTTGCCGCAAGTCAGCCAACATGGTTGCGTTGGTCACTCTGGCACGTACAGCACGCCCAAGCTGATCCCACAAGTGTTCAATTGGGTTGAGGTCTGGACTCACGGCAGGCCATTCCATCCTCTCCACTCCCAAATTCTGGAGGTACTCTGTGATGATCCTGGCTCTGTGGGGGCGAGCGTTGTCATCCTGGAGGATGGAGTTAGGTCCCAGATTCTGGAGATATGGGATCGCCACTGGCTCCAGAATCTCATTCCGATATCTCACTGCAGTGAGATTGCCTTCAATGATGACAAGTTCTGTTTTGCCTGTGAGAGAGATACCGCCCCACACCATGACACTGCCATCCAGCTTCCGCAGACAGAACCTTGATTCATCACTGAACATGACGTTGCCCTACATTCTTAGGTTCCACTGTCGGTGCTGTCGACACCAGCGCAAACGGGTCTGACTGCGAAGGGCAGTCATTGCAGGCTTCCTGGCAGCCTTATAAGCACGAAGACCAGCCATGTGCAGTCTGTTCCTCACCGTCTGATCAGAGATCTGTCTGTGGTACCGTTGTGCAAATCTTGCCTGTAAATCTCTGGATGAAAGCCTACGGTTCCTCAGTGAAGCAAGNAGTCATATCAAATCAGAACCCTAAAAAGTATCTAGCTCTGCTATGATTTCTACTGCGATTATAAATGTGCAGCACATGCTCTGATGCAGCCACTTTAAATGTTCTTCACCTTACTCAGAACATGAACCTGAACTACTCAATACGTCTTACCCGTCACCACATGTGCTTGCATGAGATGGGAGGACACAAATTAGGAACGATGCAAGACAAATTGGGCAAACCTACAAAAAAAGAAAATCAATATTTTTAAAACAGATCAAATATTTTATGAAAAAAGCATCATGGTTAATGAACGTCTTTCAGACATGTGATATTTGCTAGATACAGGAGATATATTCCTATGCTAAATAATGAGTACATAAATGCGTGTGTCCCTGTACAAAAGGTAACTTTGGTGAGATATATTATACCCTACAGCTTCACACAACTGTAAGCATCATGTCATTATGTCCCAAAACATCTGCTACCTTGCTTCCCATGGTGAAAAAAGAATAAGGCTATATTACTGATTTGCAAAGTTACATGAAAATACATCAATTACCTCTGAGGATTCTCCCTGCCATGTGGTAGGCGAGACTGGCTGCTCAATAATAGGAGAATCATCAAGAGGTGTCTCACATTCACTCTCCTTAAAAGAAAAAAAAGAGAGCTAGTGCTATAGACTTTGAAATAGTCGTTTGCACAAGCTTAAGTATTACATGTTCATTTGTAAAATAAGAGAAACATTTGATAACAGCTTACAATCAATGTGCCATTGCATCCTTCCACATGTAGCGGCAAAAGCTGCAAAGGCATTTGACTGCCACATGTGATGCAGCTTGACTGAGGCATCTTTGCAAACTCAGCTGAGTCATAGGGGAGGGGTTCAGTTGAGAGCTGCTCCTGTAGAGGAACTATAAACACTGTGTTCTTCCCATTGTTGGAAGCGGATTTAAGCAACCTCGAGGAGTACCCCTCGGACTCAGTTGGAATGATGCTCAATTTACGACGTCCACTACCACCTATTTTGAAATGTAAAGAGGAACACAAATGTCCTTTAAAACCTTGTTAACATGAATACATTCATTTCAGGCAAACTTGAATATGTTGTTTACCACTTGGAGTGATATTAATGGTATTTCAAAGTAGGATGCCACATAACACATCTCTGGGGCTTTGAATGTGAAAAACATTAAAGGCTATATTTTCCCATCATTGGATATTGAGATTAAATGTTACCTGTAGCCTTGTAAAACATCCAGCCTCCTTTTAAGGTTTTAAGTTTGGGAAATTCCCCCTCAAGTAGAGCCACAATCTTTAAAACAAAGTGAAATATGATTCACAATATAGAAAGTTATTTACATTTTTTTTCAATCTACAATATTGTATATATGATTACCTCACTGTGTATGAGGTTGTCTGGTAAACTGAGCATCCTCTTTCCCAGGCCAGCATATGCATGTTCAAGCTCTTCAGAGCCCTTTGGAGTGAACTGGCTGGGCCCCGAAAGGACATGCATATTAAAATGTGTCCTTTTAACAACGCAGGGGGCAGGAGCAGGAGAAGTGAATCTTTTTTTCCCTCTTGGCTGCTCACCAAACATACTTGGAAATTGCCTGATGTGGAAAATAACAAAAACATTTGTGATGAAAACCAGAATAAATCTAGAGCAAGCTAAATAAGAGCATAAAATACACTGGTGCTGTTTGGTAACTTTAC
>PIJE02001665.1:0-2500 GCA_002895965.2 Coryphaenoides rupestris
GGCGTCTATGGGAGCCATACTTCATACGGTTTCTCAGCCCCCGACGGAACAGCGTGAGGCGGATTCCTGTGGGCTGAGCGCATGGTTATTTCAGTGTTGGGGAGATTAGGTCACTCCTGTTCTTCAACGGTATCAAGTCCAGACAGCTGTGCATGCAGGCGATAAACATAGCCACGTCCAAAAATGACTCATGCAGAAATACAAAAAAGAAAAGAAAAGAAAAGCCACACATCCATACACATGTACACAAACCACCGGATAGAATGGGTAACACACACACACACACACGCACACACATACAGACATCCATCCTCAAACATGTGGTGCACTGCACTGCACGCACAAACACACACACAATCGGTGATTCTCCGAAAATAGTGACTCATGAGGAATAAATAAATAAAGCATTGTGGGTAATAAACTTTTGCCTAAACTTAGTTTTTTCAACGGGCATACAGTGTATGTGGTTTAGTGATTCAGTTTATATAGAAAAATAAACACTGCAGAAAGCAAGGCTGGCCTGGGCCGAGTCTTATGCTGGATCTCAGAACCACTGGCCCTCAGAACCGTGGGCCCTCAGAACCACAGGCTCTCAGAACCACGGGCCCTCAGAACAATTGGCCCTCAGAACAATGGGCCCTCAGAACCACAGGTTCTCAGAAACACGGGCCCTCAGAACCATGGGCCCTCAGAACCACAGGCCCTCAGAACCACTGGATCTCAGAACCACGGGCCCTCAGAACCACTGGATCTCAGAACCACGGGCCCTCAGAACCACTGGCCCTCCACAGGAAACAGACTTGGGAACATTTTGCACATGGCTGACCTGTGGGGGTGGTGGTGACTTCCTGGTCTAATTAAATCAAGGGGCTCGCCGCTCGCATGCACATGGCGAGGAATAACATGATGTCATGCCCAACGCTAACACGATAAAAAAAAGAATATACCACACACACACACACACACACACACACACACACACGCAACTTTAATGTAACCTGAAGAGAAACCTAAACATTACACAACGGTTTAAAAGTCCGTGCGGTTTTGGGTTCCTGCCGAGCGGCGACAGAAGCGCGTTTGTTCTGATTGGTCGGAGTGACACGCACCTCACCCGCCCGCCCGCTTGCTAGCTAGCTTAGCTCTCTGAGGTCTAAGCTATGAGGTCACTCGTAACGGAGGAAAGGCGTTACTTCCCGTTTCAGCCGGTTCTCATTATTCCTGATATGTTTGACGAGTTTGTCAGCTTTGACATTGAATTTTTTTTTGCATCCCCCCCCCTCCATCCTGCCCCCCCTCCCCCCCCCGGTTTCCCCTATGACCCGTTACCTCCAGCTGGTCCTGCTGCTCCTCCAGCTCCTCCAGGCCGCAGCGGTCGGGCTCGCACTTGACCGCCATGTCCGTCTCCCGCTCCAGGACGTCCACGTTGAGCTCCTTGCTGCAGCACAGGCACTCCTCCACGCGCACCGCGAGCCTGGCGTGCTGTCGGGAGCGGGCGGAAGCGTCTCAGAATTAGCGTCGCGGAACGTGTCGGGCGCTAGCGTGTCGGGAATCGGGTTTTCCGTTATTTAGCGTGTGGGAATTAGCGAGCTTATATAATTACAGGGTTTTTTTGTTACAGTAGTGTGACATTTTGCGTTAACTTTTACGCACAATTATTTATGCGCCCCTGTGTCAGTGTCTCTGATCCATGTGTCAATTTGTTATCGTATATTTCTCTCTCTTTTAATTAATGCAAACAAATAAATCTGCTGCTCGTTATCGTGTCGAGGAACGCGAGCTGAGCGGCTGAACGGCTCGTTGGTAGCGTATTAAAGTCTACCAACACAGATAGCCAGAAACAGATGTGTTTGCGTTGTTGGCTCGCGCAGCTGCTAAGACAAACAAGCAAACAAACAAGCAAATGCAATATAAGATGAGAGAGAGAGAGAGAGCGAGAGAGTATGAAACGTTCACGCTCCATCTATCAGCATCAAACCGCATCAAACCGGATCAGACCCTCAAATGCATCCGATGAGCACCATGTGACCCGACACAGAATGACATCACCGTGGCGCCTTGCGTTTGACTCGCGATGACGTCCTTAACCGCACGTTAAACGATGACATCGTGACTTAAACCCCCGAAAGGCCGTTACACACCGGGGGGCACGATTTTTGTAAGATCTCCCGCCGGGGGGGAGGAAAAAAACAACACACATCGTCCAATCACGTCGCGTGGGATCGGGACGTCACGTGACGATAACGAAATGGGCCTCGAGGCCGGGCGTGGCGGCGGCGGCGTTACCTTGCTGAGAAGCGTGCGCACGGCCTGGTCGTGGCTCTGCGTGCGTCCTCGCTCCCTCGCCGTGTTGTTCAGCATCTCCACCGCCTCCCGCAGCTCTTCCACGGGGTCTCCCATGCTCTCGATCAGGGGCTCGGAGTCGCCGGGCCCGTCGCCGCCCGGGAGCGCCAGCAGAGAGGGCTCCGCCGCGATGTCACCGTGAAGAGGCTGTCGACGG
>PIJE02001665.1:5000-25000 GCA_002895965.2 Coryphaenoides rupestris
TGAAGCTTACTACGAAATGTGCATATGGAGACGTGGTTTCGTTTCCAACCCCCGTGTCGAGGTCTCCGAATCCACGTGTGTGTTCTATGAAAATACATTTTCTGGTTTATGGGGTGCAGTTGTTATTTTTGACATCGGAACTCTGTGTTTTATGAATAACCTCTTCGAGCATCAATTCTGCGCAGTGTGCATCGTGCCGTCATGGCAAAATATAACTTTGTGTGTGCGTGTGACTGTGTGTGTGTGTGTGTGTGTTTGGAAACACTGACAGATTCTCGCTTTCTTTCCTCTGACCGCGGCGAACGCCAAAAAACCCACAGGGTACGGTTAGATCGCTCACATCCCCTCGCATGAGTCACCGACGACGTCATGAACCCCCCCCCCCCCAACCCCATCACCCAACCCCACCCCACCCTAACCCCCACCCTCCACACCACCACCACCACCACCACCACCAGCCTCTTTCCCCTACAATCACTGTCACTCTCTTACTTTCTCTCCACCGCTGCCAGTCGGGCCGCCAGCCCCCCGTGGCCGTGGCCCTGGGCGTGGCCCTGGGCGTGGCCCTGGGCGTGGCCGTGGGCGGGCTCTGGGCGGGGCCCTGGGACGGCGCTTGCCCCCCCCGCAGCCTCTCCACCTCCCTCCGGAGCGCGCTCAGCTCCGGGCCGCGCGCCGCCACCTCCCGCTCCAGCAGGCGGCTCTCCCGCTCGGCGGCGCTCATGCTCTCGGGGTCCCCGGGGGCCGCGGACGCCTCGTGGCCCATGGACAGCTCCACCGACTCCAGCCACGCCTCCAGGCTGCCCAGGCCCTGCAGCGCCCTCACCACCTGGGGGGAGGAGAGGAGGGATAGGGAGGAACATTAACATCGTAATCAATGCTATCCTGCGATTATTACCTCAATAATACCCTAATTTAGAAATCCGATGTTGTTGCCAGTCTCCTCCTTCTACTCTGCCCCCAAACTCAGCAACCAATCTGTTCGTGATAGCATGACGAGGGGAAGCCAAGAAGTTATGCTCGCGATGTCGGGATGCATGGAACTCCGTCTGGGAAGCGGCTTTTTCTTTTCTGCGTCCCAGAGAGGGTTAAGCTCTCTTGGACACTCACGCGTCCCCCCAACTCCTCTGGCCTGGCTTTTTTTTCCTCATTGTCTTTGAATTTGAGCTGAACAACAACAACAGAGGGTTGCGCGTTAAAGGACTCCTATTATGCCACCAGGTGTGAGCGTGATCAGCCATTTGCAAGCGGTTTCAAAAAACCGGTGTCATCTCGTGTCACGACACCGGTTTTTGAAACCGCTTGGAACGGCTGATCACGCTCACACCTGGTGATATAAGCAGATGTCCTCCTTTAACACATTTTACGCCATTCCTGCCCGTCCACCCATATTTCTTCATAATAAATCCAGGGGTGTAAAAAGTACCCAGAAATTATACTTAAGTGAAAGTATGGGTACCGTCTCAAAATCTTACTCAAGTAAAAGTCAGAGTATCTGGCTAAAAACACACTTGAGTAAAAGTCAAAAAAGTTTCTACTTTTAAATGTACTTAAGTACTAAAAAGTAAAAGTAAAAACTTTTTTTTATTGCAAGGCCATGGGTGCTCGTCTTGTCCGTCCACGCCGACCGTTTCGTCCTCTTCATCACTCGTACTATCGTTTGTGGTCATCTTCTGTAGCTTGTCACTCTGACTGTCTATTCTTCTGATAGCAGGTGTTTCATCAAAGATCCCCGCTGTCTAGTCTTGCACAAGGACCAATCAGCATGGGTATGGGCGGGTTCATTTTCCATTGATGGGGATTTGATTGGCTGTTTTTAAATAAAGTGCGGCCGCAGGATTAATAACGTTAACGTTAGTTCGGCCAGAGAAACAAATATACTAATTAAAATTGTTGGACCTGCGAGATTTGTACTTTGTACTTTGTAGGTCTGCATTTTAAATGTAAGGAGTAAAAAGTATGTTTTTTTTCTCTGAAATGTAATTGAGTAAAAGTACAAGTATGCAAATCTAATAATACTCGAGTAAAGTACAAATCCCCAAAAACAGTACTTAAGTATTGTAACGAAGTACAATTACTCAAGTACTTTACACCCCTGAATAAATCCCAACGCCTGCTCCCTTGTCAGTCAGTCAGTCAGTAAGCAGTCGAGAGAGAAGGGCCGTCTCTTTAGTCATGTAATTCAGAGCGTGCGAGAGTGTTTATATTCTTTGGATAAAATCTGTGTAATATTTTGGGGGTTCCAGATGACAGCTGAGACTATCCGCCACGAGAGCAGCGCTGCGCACGGCAACAATACTGATCCATGACAACGCGTCAGAGCCCCGCTCCCATGTTCCTTTAATTAAAACGAAATCTGACGGCGTAAGCGAATATCTTCGCCGTGACGCGAAGGGAGGGAGGGGGGGGGGGGGGGGGGGGGGGGGGTCTACGTCTACCCGTCGCGGGGAGAGACGTATACGAGTTGTTTACGATTTATGATTTATGATTACGTTCTAATTCATTTTAGGCCCAGTAAACGAGCCGCCAAGGTCCCTGGCAGCGGCTTGGGCGGCCAGGCGCGGGCCTCGTAAAGCATGACTATTACAATCGCTCACCAAGCGAGAATGTTGCTGTAAAAGCGGCGGAGGTTACGACCTCGACTGCCCACCCGCCTCTCTCTCCGCATCCACCGACTCGGGAGTGAGAACTATTCGTTGTTGTCACGATGTTTTCACTCGGTCCAAGACAAAGTGTGGATGTGAGGGACATAAAAGTAATGATTGTTTGCTCAAGGGGTTTGCAGGACAGTAAACCCAGTGCTAAAAATCGTTGTTTGTGTTGTTGTGAATAAACACTGCAATCTGTTTTTATTACTCATTAATATGACGTATCTGTGCTCCTCCGCGCTCTTGGCAGGTGCGCCGGTCCGATCCTCTGCCCCCGGCCCCCCTCTCTCCTCCTCTGTCTGTTTACAATTAGCCTCGCTGCATTAAGCCGACCGCAGATGACATCATGGGGCCCCCCGACGCTTCTCACCCTGAAGCCCTGCTCCTCGGACGCCTGCAGGAACCCCGCGTTCCTCTGGTGCCTCCGCCGTAGCTCCTCCCACAGGAACTCCAGTTGGCCGAGGAACATCTCGATCTTCTCGCTGCCGGGGTGCTGTGCCCGGATCAAGCCTCGCCCCTCCTGTGAAAAGATAATTACATTCAATTACATTAAATTGAATGTACTTACATTGAATTAAATTCTATTTAATGTAATTTAATTCAGTTCAAAATCACGACGTGTGTATTTTGTGTTGCACATGTCAAGGCCAGCGTTTGAGCGTGTGTCTGTTTACCCTCTTGACCACCTCTATCCTGGTCCCATTGGACAGGATCTCTTTTTCCAGAGCCTCCTGACACCTCCGAGCCGCCTCCAGGCTCTCCTGACCGGCCACAGAGCACACCTGCGTGGCCATGACCACGTTGTCCTTCAGCCAGGACAGAGTCTGCGTTGGAGGAGGAGGTGGGAGGGTGGAGGAGGTGGAGGAAGTGGAGGAGCAGGTGGGATGTTTTGCGGTGGAGGAGTAGGAGATGACATAAGAGGAAGTGGATTAGAGGGGGTGACAAGAGAAGAGGCAGAGAGAGAGAGAGAGAGAGAGAGAGAGAGAGAGAGAGGGAGGGGGAGAGAGAGAGAGAGACATTTAGCTACTGAACCCTGGAGGAAAAACAGTTTGTCAGCGAGCAAGAACCAGATCCTATCGTCCCCCCGCCCTGTAGTTAGTTGCTCTGGCAGAGTCTGGGACAAATCCTGGAAATTAGACAGTAAAAAGGCTGTAGTCTTCCAGTCACTACACTAATGGACACACACACACACACACACTACACACTACACACACACACTACACACACACACACTTGGATTCACTCAATTGCAGAGAGCGAGAGAGTGAGAGTGAGAGACACCCTTGCAAAGACCAGAGACACATGTACGGCGAATAATTGCACTTGCAATGCTATTTTAAACCGGCCACACAGATTATCGAAAATTGGTGCGTAAGGCCCTGCGGTCGGTGGCGTAATTATGGTCCGCGCTGCGATGATTGCACGCAGATCTGTCACACGGCAAGTCGGTATTAGCAGGAGCCCAGTGAAAAGTACCGAGGTTTTGGAGGGCCGCAAGAATATTTAAAGAGAGAGAGAGAGAGAGAGAGAGAGAGAGAGAGAGAGAGAGAGAGAGAGACGAGGGGGGGGGGTCTCCGTTTTTAGAGTTCAATGTTCCATCTTGACCAGCTGCAATGTCATTCATACGCTGATGTTTCGTTTTTTAGTCTTTTTTCTTTTTTTTAGAAATGGTGGCTTTTAGGGTCACCAGAGGGAAACGCAGGTGTGCTGGTTGTTCCCCGGGGGGGGGGGGGGGGGGGGGGGGGGGTGGAGTCACCTTGTCGGCGGACACGGTGAACTTCTGGAGCTGGGCGTGAAGCTGCGGGTGGCCCCGGGAGGTGGGCGGGGCCTCGGGCTCCAGCGCTCTCGGTTTCCTGTGGCTGAAAAAAAGGCACACACACAAAAAAAAAACGCTCAACACATGTGACTCCAATTATGTGTTACATAATGAGAGGGTCTGGGAGCGAGAGAGAGAAAAAAGGGCCAGAGGGATATGTCACCTTTCCCCCGCAGAGCGACGTCTCAGCATGACATCATCCGGCCGGGCGGGGCCGTCTCCGGGGGCCGAGGGGGCGGGGCTGGCGGACCGCGGCTCGTCGCTGGGGCTGCTGGGGGATCTCTTGTCGCTGCTGCCGTCGCTGGTGGTCTAGAGAGGAAACAGGTAACATTTGCGGGGTAAAAAAAAGAGCGCAATCCTATTAGGAATAGGATCTGTGAAGACATAATAATCCAACAAAATAACACTCGTTATAAATATCACGTCATTTAAAACCAGTTGCTTGAGGCAACAAAGCAAAATAATGCATAATAACGACAAGTATATAATAATAATGTTTAGAAGAATACTGCAGGAGTGAATGGAGAGTAAGCATTCCATTGTACTGGTTACATGTTGAATGTTGAATTTTGAATCTAATCATATGTTTTGCTCGTACTAATTAGACTTTTTTATTGTTGTTGATTATCTACAATTCACCAGTCAAAACCTGGCTCGCTGGACAGATTACCATTATGCAGGACGACCATCGATACTGAACGACGTGGCTTAGCGTGGCTGCCAGCATACGAGTTGTCCGGAGGGGGCCGCATACTGGACATTTACAGCCACCCGGAGCAGGGTTAAGGACTCTTGTAAAGTAAACCTGACGCATTCCTGCCGAAAAGTGAGCCGGCTAAGCGAAGCGCCTCTCGACATATCTTGTAGTACTTCCAAAACATACTGAGAGTGAGACGTTTTCCCGTCACTGCCGAGTATCAAGAGAGAAGTGTGAGAGTTTTGTAAGCGATATCTTTCGTCAATATTATAATAGTCTACTGTGCCTGGTTTAGGTTGGATTAGACGGCTTGTTTTTGATCAGGAGTACTTTTTTTTATCAGCATTTCGTTTGCAGTTTTATTTTTTTTTTTAATGGACCATTACGTATGTTTATTGCAAAAAAGCCCGCAACGTATAAATGCAACCACCACCAACCCGTTTTTCAAGTTAAATAACGAAGAATAATAAAAAATAACGCTAACACTGAACACACGGCGTGCATCGTCGTTGTAATTCTACGCCGGAGCAGAAGAGGTGATGTCAGAGGAGCCGGAGAGATGCAATAAAATAAAAAAATATGGAGGGAAATTTCCCCAAAGTAAGTTTATGTAACATTGCCGTTTAACGGGCCGAGTCTGAACAACATTGGAGACACAATCGACGTGTCTCCAGACGGTCCGTAATTAATCCCGACGGCGCTGATAGCCGTCACTGACGTCGACCTGACAGGCGCCCGCTGAACCGTGCTGCGCCGTGATTTCCCCGTTCCCATCGGTTGCCATACTTCTATCTTAATACGCACGACGTTGGACAGCAAAACAAAATATTTTTCTTCGAGTCTTCGAGGACATGTGTTCTGTTTTCCTCGCGGCCTCCCCCCCCCCCCCTTGACTCTCGCCGTGTTTATTTAGATGTGCTCCGTTTCTTTCCATTCTTCATCTTCTAGTGTTTTCTACATCATTCTCTCTCTCTCTCCCCCCCCCCTCCCTCTCTCTCTCTCTCTCTCTCTCTCCTTTGTGGTGTGTATGTGTCTCTCTCTCTCTCTCTCTCTCTCTCTCTCTCTCTCTCTCTCTCTCTCTCTCTCTCTGTACCGCGCTATGTGGCGGTGACGTCAGGCAGCAACTATCACGGAGCGAGTGAGAGCGAGCAAGCGGAGCGGCGTCCGTGCCCATGTGGTGCGCAGTCCCGCCATCTGGGCGCAATTAGCCCCTCAGAAACAGACGCCGCCGCCGCTGCCGCCGCCGCCGCCGGGAGAGAGACTCGTTCGCCTCCTCCAGCAGCACACAGAAGAAGAAGAAGAAGAAGAAGAAGAAGAAGCAGAAGAAGGAGAAGACAGAGAAGGAGAAGACAGAGAAGGAGAAGACAGAGTAGGAGAAGACAGAGAAGGAGAAGACAGAGAAGGAGAAGACAGAGTAGGAGAAGACAGAGAAGGAGAAGAAGGAGAAGATGATGAACAAGAAGAAGAAGAAGAAGAAGAAGGAGAAGAAGGAGAAGCAGGAGAAGGAGAAGACAGAGAAGGAGAAGACAGAGTAGGAGAAGACAGAGAAGAAGAAGAAGGAGAAGATGATGAACAAGAAGAAGAAGAAGAAGAAGAAGAAGAAGAAGAAGAGCAGGAGAAGGAGAAGACAGAGAAGGAGAAGACAGAGTAGGAGAAGACAGAGTAGGAGAAGACAGAGAAGAAGAAGAAGGAGAAGATGATGAACAAGAAGAAGAAGAAAGAAGAAGAAGAAGACAATGACGAAAAAGACAACGAAGAAGAAGAAGAAGACGAAAATAAGATGAAGAAGAAGAAGAAGAAGACAATGACGAAAAAGACAACGAAGAAGAAGAAGACGAAAAATTTGACGAAGAAGAAGAAGAAAATACACAAAAAAGTACAAAATACACAAAAATGTGCCACGGCGACAGAAACGGAAACCCTACATTACACCACGAAACACACAAAAACTCACACTCACACTCTCATTCACACACACACACTCTGAGACCGTAGCTGTGCTTGAGGGCGATGCAAATCAAATCGACTTGACTTGACACACACACACACACACACACACTACAGTACTACACAATTGACCGGCAGCATTTACATACTGTAAGCGCGTACCGCGGCAGTAATTGCGTGTATGTGTCCACGCATACACTTTCCTTTACAAATGTATCCCAGTCCACATGCAAAACGCGGCCACCTGAGGTAGTGCTACCACAGACCGCTGAGGTGCACGATAAGAGCTTACAGACGTGTAGCGCACAGCTGGGCCAGGCAGCTGTACCGGGCCCCATCCAGCCCACTAGCCCCCGCGGCGGGCTAGCGGGAGAGAAAGTGTTGCTGAACTCGAGAGCCAAATTACATCGTCCACCCCTCTCTCTCTCCGACTGCAGGTTGTCCTTGGCACCGTGCGAGTTCCCTTTGGTCTCCACAGTTGTATCTTCCTAAGTCATCCATAAAACGATAATGACGGTGTGGGGAAGGGAGGGAGGGAGGGAGGGAGGGAGGTGGATAGTGTTGCTGTGAGAGGGCTCGGGGGGCTCGTCACGCCGACAGGCCCACCCCCCCTCACCCCCCCACACACACAAGGTGAGGATCGAGGAGAACCACCTTGGGTTGTACCAGAAGGGGCCAGCTGGCCTGATGTGGCTCCTGTCGCACAAGAGCGGGGAACCCAGCAGGACTCGTAAAACACTGAGGTGGGCATGAAGACCCGGCCAGGAAAGCAAGAGTGACCGTGGAAATAATGAGAGCTTCCCTCCTTCTCTCTCTCTCTCTCTCTCTTCTTGTCTCTCTCTGTGTCTATCTCTCTCTCTCTCCCAGACTGGCCTAGCAGCAGTGCGTGAGTGAGTGAGTGGGGGGGGGGGGGTTCATGGAGAGGGGTGGAGAGGTGCATTGTGGGATTCCACGGGGGCTGAACACACAGAAACCACCGAACATCTCCCTCAGCGTCGTAAAAGAGGGCAAACTGCGAACATAAAAGTCTAAATATAAACATAATGCCCGGTTTTACATGTACCACAAGAATGAATTACTGAATAAGTGCCGAATCCCGCCAAACGGTGTTTCCTTATATGTTTATGGTTAACCGCGCGGGTGAATAAATTCCTGCAACATTTTTCCCGAGAGGAGAGGAGTTGGGCGCTGAGGGCCGGCACCACGCCGGGGGGGGGGGGGGGGGGAAGAGGTGGTGGTCACGTGCAGGGGTACGGTGGTTAAAAAGCCAACATGTCGTTCCTGCCATAAAGTCAGAGGATATGAAAACAATTAGGACGCAAGGCCTGGTTTTAGGGCCTATTTGCACTGGCTCGCCACCCCCGTCCATGTTCGACGATCATAGCCGCGCGTTTTCTCATCGGAAACTTATGGAATATGTCGCGCGCGGTGCCAAGACAAATTACATCTCCGGCAAAAACGCTCCCTCTGTTGTGGATTATATAATAATCGTAATGTGCGCCGACCGAAAATCCCGTTCGACACGACAGGTAGAGGAGAGGAGCAATAACGGCGAACGGCGGAAGAACTTACACCGAAGTATTTAGTGCTCTCAGCAGGATGAAAACAACACTGTTTATACTTGTGTGTGTGTTCACAATAACTTCCCATCCAGGGGATAAAATGCACCATTTGACTGACGAAAAGCTGCAAGCTGTGCGAGGCACTGAAGTCAGTCTGCTTTTCTTTTTCTTTTTCCGGACCGAGGGAGCTGCCAGCAAAAATCGCTCTTACCGCGCCGGCCCGCCGCCGGTTCTGCTCCTCCGGCACCGGCTCCCTTCCCATGATTCTGTTCGGCTCGGTTCCCACGTCGCGCTGCGCTTCCCCGCGGCTCCCCGGGGTCACCGGTCACCCTCTTCCCTGGTGAAAGTCGGAGCAGATGATGATGATGATGATGGTGATGATAATGGAGGAGGAGGAGGCGGGCCGGACCTGTCACTCCTGCGTCAGTGGGGGGAGAGAGAGAGAGACACGGAGGGGGAGAGAGAGGGAGGGAGGGAGCGGGAGAGAGGGAGCGAGACGTCAGCGATTGTCGCCAGGGCCCCACTGTGTCCCCACCACCACCACCACCGCAAACCTAAAATATCCATGATGGATTTCGATAATGTTTTGTGACAGTGTTTGTGTACGAGAGGTTTAAATAGCCATGACGCATTTTTCTACATACGAGAGGGGGGAGATAGAGAGAGATAGAGAAAGAGTGAGAGGGGGTGAGAGAGAGAGAGAGCGAGAGAGAGAGAGAGAGACCACGGGAGAGAGACCATGACGTAACACTTGGATCTAAAGATAGCCCACCATGAGAGGTTCTCGCGAACGGGAAGACATGTTTGGAGAGATGCAGGAGATGGATGTCGGAACCGTGCGCTTGAGTTATGCCCGACTCTGTTTATTATTAGGAGAACGGAAAAGATCGATCTTTTTCGTCCGAATAATGAAACACAATGTTAACAGTCTCTGAGCGATATACTACACCGTTGAGTATAAACATTTCGGCATTAATCAGAAAAGAAGATTTCAACGAGGACTGTCGTGTAAACACTCAACACCCTGAGCTACGCTATCATTACCTTAACGACACGTTTCCTTTGTATAATTCGGAGAAAATCTCATCTGAATGTGGGATTCTGCATTGACAACTTGCAACCAGGAAAAGCAACAAATTGAAAAACACACACGCACACACACACACACACACACACACACACACACACACGTAATACATCATCCTCCTGACCTCTGCTTTGTAAATCAAAGGTTTAAAAGTGAGCTCAGTATATATTGTTTTATCCTGACATTGGACTTAAGTAAATATATCCAAAGGTTAAGTGTTTTGACATTTTCTCATTTTAGGCCACCGTCGAAGGCAGGAAAAGAAACGCCATTGTTTGCTCAGCACACTCGTATGTTGACAACATCGAGGCTTAGCTTGGCGCTAGTTGTCACGGACGTGGCTAACATATGCTAAAAGCCCACGGCCCATGTGTGGCCTTGTGAGTCAGCCAGCCAGCCAGCCAGCCAGCCAGCCAGTCAGGCAGCCAGTCAGGCAGCCAGGCAGGCGGGTGGGCGGGCAGGCGGAGAGCTCGGGCCACTCGCAATGTTTCACTGATTCATACCCAGCGGATCAAGAGCAACAACACGTTTTTAAACAAGGCTAATTGTGAATTGGAAGGGTCCGCGCTCCCCCTTGCCAACGCACGCAAGGGGTTTGCGCGGTGGAGTAATGCAATAAAGTATAGTCCTCACATCATGGGAAACGGCCGGGGTTTCCCCAAGGCTCGGGTGCCACGGGTGGTGCTGGTGGTGGTGGTGGTGGTGTGTGTGTGTGTGTGTGTATACGAGAACTGCCATGTCTACGAGCACACCGAGGGGGATTTACCTCAGGGCTCTCTGCAGGGCAGCCCAGAAGTCCTTCACCTCGCTCTGCTTCCGGGAGACGCCAGCCGCCAGGGCCGGGTGGAGGTTGGACAACTGGGAGACGGTCACGTCCAGCATCTGCGACACGCACGCACGCACACACACACACACACACACACACACACACACACACATACACATACACAGGAGATGTGTGTCTTTAAAAGGTCAGAGACGGTTGTTGGCTGCAACATTAGCAGGTGACATGGTGAAATGGATCTAGACGACTTTGTGACCCACCATGATTTGACTGGCGATGTCACGGATCTCCCGGTCCCCGTAGGCCGCCTCTGGGGCCTCTCGCTCGGATAAACTTTTCCTCTAGAATTCAAGGAATACATTTCTCTTAAATTAAACCCATAAAAACGAACGAAGAAGAACCAAGTTTTTCCTCACAGCGGTTTGTTATAATTACGAGTATAGGTTGGTGGACTGTGTGTGTGTGTGTGCGCGTGTGAAATGTACCACGTTGTGGACGGCCAGCAGGATGTCGTCGGCCTGGTGGTAGAAGGAGGACGCCTCCAGAGCCAGTTGCAGGTTCTCCTGGCGGTTCTTCAGATGGACTTGAACCTTCAGCCACCTGCACACACGGGGGGGGGGGGAGACAACAGGGTTACACGACCTCCAGTGATATACAACCCATACAACCCAATGGTATTTGAGGGGGGTTTCTATGACTACAATGGATTCCACATTTGAATCTCTTCAATCTAATAGTGCTGATTATATAACTAAAAACCATCCAGATTCAAGCAGAATAGGGCGCTGTCTGGAATTGGGAATTATCAAAACACATTAATTACTTAAATGAACTTAACTTAACCCTAAGAAACAATTTCCTGTAGAAATATCCTTTCTACAGGATATCAAGATCGATATCATCAGTTCTCAGTGAACTGCGATCATGTCTTTGCCCAATACTACTACTACTAACTAAGTAAATACTCGTACTCCTACCACCACTACCAGTATGACTACCATGACTACTACTACTACTCCTCCTCCTAGTACGTTTTGCAGTACATTTTGTTGATGTGCTTCCTGCGGCAGGAGATGTGTCTGCTGTCCGTCTTGCCCTGCTTCTCCAGCCTCAGCGCCAGGTGATTGATCTCCTCCTGCAGGTTCCTGTGGAGCTGCTCGTCCTACCAGAACCAACACAGCGGAGACACCATACGAACTGTGAGATTCAGCTGTTACAGAATCAGGCGGCGGGGGGGGGGGGCGGGCGGTTTGAGGCCTATATTTACACCGAGAGCTGCTTTCGGGAATCCAAACAAATCAAAGTTAATGAATTATTTCCAAGGGGCCGATCGGTCTCCGGCTCTCACCTGTTTAAAGTCTAAGATTCTCCGGGTGAGCTGCATTTTGTCCACGTTCTCTGCCAGGATGTTAGCCAGCGTCTGCTCTGCTTCCTGCACACACACACATGCACACACACACACACACACACACAGACACACACACACACACACACACACACACACACACACACATATGCTTCAGAAACATGAGAGATGGGAGAAAAATCTAACCAACCAGCTTTTTTTACAACTATCCTACGCTTTGAAGTTGATACTGCTGCACACTACAGTATATATATTAAAAAAGAAAAGCATTTATGAACCTCGATTGAGAATATTATCTTCCCTGAGGATGGGGGGGGTGGGGGGGTATTGGTTGAAATTCTTGGCGTAAGGAAATATCTTACATTACATGCACATTAACTGTTGGCAACTTTGGACCAGGCAGCTGCGGAAGGGGCAGCCTTCCTAACTTGCTGCCTTAACACTTAAGGCACACTTAACATCAACCTAACGTGGATGCTCGGCAGACAGGTGCAGGGATTCAAACACGAACCCATCCAACACATGACGGCGGTGTGTCTGTGACTGTAACTGAGGAGCAACGGTCGACGTAAATGCGATAAAGCCAAATCAGAGAATTGAAGTATGATGTTGGACCTCATTTCCCATCCTTAGTCAGAGTCCTGAGACCCTGTTTGTATATGTTTCTACTCCTATTTTTGACTCATTTTTACTTGCTACTTATATGTTACTGTAATGTTTAGCCAGCTATGTTCTAAATTCTCAATGTATACACTCACGTCTCCCTTGAAAATGAGATTTTACCTCAATGGGATTCACCTGATTAAATAAATACATTGAAATTGAAATCGAGACCCAAAGTGATGGGAAAATGGCGTCCGGGTTGAACGAAATCCCAACGTGATCCTTTCAGAGATAGAGAGACATATCATACTATCCCAGTGTTACCTTCTCGTTGATCCAGGCCTCGAGCCGGTCCACTTTCCTGTTGAACTCCTGCAGGGTCCTCGATCCGCCCGACGGCGGCCCCCTCGCCTGATTGGCCGCCGTCTGCCTCAGCGTCTGCCAATCGTCTCGCAGCTGGCTCAACTGTTTCCTCAGCAGCTCGGCGGCGGGGTTCAGCTTGCAGATCAGCTGCTCGCCCGTCTGTACAAAAAACACACAGAGATAGATAGAGTCAGAGGGTTGGTCGACGCCAGACATCTGTGTGTCAGTGTCTGTCGGGGTCAACCGCGAGGGCGGGGCGGTTGCGTTCTCTCCGAGGGTGTCTGTGTGTCAAGGAAGGTCAATCATCCACAATGCTCTACTGTAAACGCCGTGCTGACAGCGCCATGTGGAAAACGACGATAGAGAGACTGAGAGAGCGACATAGAGAGAGAGAGAGGGTGGTGAGCGATGAGTGATGAGGAGGACTTTGTGGGTGGAAATACTCTGAGTGGGAGGAAATTACCATGGATTGTTTCACGTCCTTCATTGTTTCAAAAGCAAGATCGCGACGGAATAACGCTAGTTGTCTCTCGTCTTGTTCTCCGTGTGTTTGTGTTGGTTTCCATGGGTACCTGGTTGAGCTGAGCGAGGGTGTTCTCAAAGTCCTCGAGGTCTCGGTGCCGAGCGCGGGATGCCTCCTCCTCGCCGCCCTGCAGGGGGCAGCACTGGCCATCGGCGTCCTCGAGCTCCCGCGACTTCCTCTCGACCCACGCCTCTGCCTGTGGCGCGGAAACAAAGTCGTCGTCGTCTTCATTATCATCGTCGTCATCTTCATTATCATCGTCATCGTCAACCGCAAAAACTAAAACAACGAATCGAGTGCATTATACCGTGTGGGAGTTTGAACTGAGAATCATCTTAAAACAGATGAAGATGCACATTGAATAGTTTGGTATAGATAATCAGTTTTTATATATTTTAATATTTTCTATGGCTCTATACCACAACCTGCATATATATGCCAGTACTCTCTGTCTTGTGCGACAGTACGTCTACTTTCATTGGCATCGCTTTTAATAGCAAATTAAACGGACATATTTTTGTTCTGTCACGTACGACCTCGCGGTGTGACAGTTGGGTAAACCTCACAGCCTCACACCCCCCCCCCCCCCCCCCCGGTCGAGCGATCCTAACGAGGCGATGACTTTTTCCCCCTCGTACTCCGAATTACACACGACTTCGGGAACACCGTCGAGAACCGGCCCTTTGTCCTCACATGTCATGTTGTGTGCGGCGGGGGGGAGAAGGAGCAGAGGTTTTCGCTTGGCGCGTACACACACACACACACACACACCGAGGCCGTTGCATAAGTCCTTGTCATTCTGAGCGCGGCCTGTTCTGGCAGCGCTCGTACAGAGAGAGAGAGAGAGAGAGAGAGAGAGAGAGAGAGAGAGAGAGAGAAAGAGCTCCCGGCCAGGTGGCAAAACTCAAAAAACAGTCGGAAAACGCAGGAAGATTCTTCCTTCGAACGTGTCGGGATGAGGCGAACGCATCCACGTTGAAATCTACTCAAGTAGATGCGGGAAATAATCTCAATTGTGTTCCGTGGGTGACGGGAAATTATTATAATGCAAATATTATAACGCGAAACATGTTTATTTGGAGGTTTTACTCGTAGAACAGCAACTGACACTGCAGCGCTTCCCAACCTCCCCACGCACACAACACAACACAACACAACACAACACAACACAACACAACACAACGGTTAATTTCGGAGGGAACGGCTTTGATTGCGGTTTCTCGTCAATCATCCGAGAACCGCTCATCCGTTTGCGGCCGCACAACGTTAGGCAAGAGAAGAAACAACCAAGCAAAAAAAAAAAAAAAAGCACATAGATACAAGAAATATGATGTCATCTATTTTCCTAAGAGGCAAGTCAATAGCTAGTCATCATCACGGTGCCCTGGGGACCGCCGAGGTATTTCAGTACAGAACGAGGGTGGGGGGGGGGGGGAACGCGGGCTTGACTAAACAGGCCTGCCTCTCTCTCTACACACATCGGCTCCCATGGCACACAATGACCTCACACAGGAAGTCTATGATGATTTTGTTTCTTCCCGTTCGCTCTGCAACAATAGGGCCCGCTTATGAAAAATGTGCGGTAAGCGCTTAGCGCAGCAATAAACGATAGGAAGTCGCCCACACACTCGTGTTTTTGCTTGTTATTGTTTTTACATTTTTTCTTGTGAAAATCCTACGCTCCCGTTCCAAAATACATAAATCACATTGCGGAATTTTGCATTAACAGAAATCCAATACGTTATTGCGCTGACAACTTTTCTGTTTTTCCGTGCCAAAGATGTGTTCCTCTAAGCCCGGCGAGTCTGCGTTAATGGACTGAAAGTTTATCAAAATATCACGAAACAATATTCCCCCAGCGATGACAGGGCCTCTGTGAGCTTCTCCAGTTTCCACTTATCAATGAAACAGTAAACACTACGGTCTTCTGGAGGCCAGACAGGGCCGAGGGCGACAGACAGACAGGCAGACAGGCAGACAGACAGACAGACAGACAGGCAGACAGACAGGCAGACAGATTGAATTCCTCAATGCGTTGACCCCCTCTGTTCTCCGCCATTCGATCGGCCTCAAAACAAGTCGTGTCTTTTTACTTCTGTCGCGCGTACGACAGAAGTAACCAGAACCCTACAACAACGTGTAACCGTCAGCTCTTACAGTCGACTACATCACGATAAATCAAATCGGCCCTCAGCGGGGCCGTGACTCCAGTCACACACACACACACACACACACACACACACACACACACACACACACAATGTGACCAGGGACCAATCGTGCTTAGAACAACACACATTAAAGCATGTGTGGTAAATGGCTGCTTCTTGGCTCGCTGACATTGTTCCCAGACAGGAGATCAACGCTGCAATGTGTCGTCAACATTTCCCTCCTCGTGTTTAGTTAAAGTGCACACCAAACACCAGAGAGAGAGAGAGCGAGAGAGAGAGAGAGAGAGAGAGAGAGAGAACGAGAGAGAACGAGAGAGAGAGAGTGGGGAGGGACTGGTCTGGTCACAATGTGAAAGACGATCACCACACAAAAACCCCAAATGTCCCACCGGCGAGCTTCACTGAAATATGTCCTGGCTGGCTGGCTGGGTTCGGACGCAGCGATGAGATAACACAGCCAGTTGTGCTGCATGGGCCGGTCTCTCCGGGCCATAGGCGTGAAGAGATGGAGCCAAACCATGATCTCATCTCCAAATAATTGCTTCACTTGTGGCAGTTTTTTTTCTCTCTCTCTCTCTCTCTCTCTCTCTCTCTCTCTCTCTCTCTCTCTCTCTCTCTCTCCTCTCTCTCCTTCTCCCTCCCCTCCTTCCCCTCCTTCCCTCCCTCCCTCCCTCTCTTCCCCTCTCCGACCTAACAGGGCTCACACAGTTCCCCGGGACACAGAATAAGGAGCAGTACATATTTTGTCTGTCCCCCCCCCCGCCACTCCCCCCCCCCCCCCCCCGGAGAGAGGGTCACAGGACAGGCTGGATCCATCCTGATTACGTCCTTCCGAGCTCAACTTGTTGTTTGCCTGGCGTTCCTTCCTTTTTGGCGTGCGCCGGGGCAGGATGAGGGAGATCGCCGGACACGTGATTGATTCAAATTAACAAAGCGAGCTTTTTGTACAAACAACTCTTTATCTGCTCCGAAAGGAAGTGATTTCAGGCCATTAACCGCTTAAAGATATGCACACACGCGTGGGGGATGAGGTCCGTTGAAAGAGGTTCGACCGTAAAAACCCACAGAAAGCCAAAAAGACGAGTTCACTTGCCGACCGACGGACCGACTCCCCGCGCTCGCTAGCGGGTTCAGCCTACCTGGAGGACTTCCTCGTTGAAGAGAGCGTTCCGTCGGGCGAAGCAGTCGCCGTGGACGGAGACGGGCGACGAGGACGGCCCGTTGTTGTGGAGGTGCTGCCGCCTGACTCGACTCTCTCCGCCCTTCGCCTCGCTCCCGGGTGGGCACGCCGACGTCACCTGTGTGCCCCGCGAAAGAGGTCAAAGGTTACTCAGAGCCCCGGAACAGGCGAATTAATTCAATTGAGGGCGACTCGGTAAAGAGACGGAGAGAAAAAAAAACGTGGGCACAACAGGCGTCTCTTTGAATAGCTCCGTCCATTAATTCAACACACGAGGTTGAGGCAATCTGGTGCCCAGCGGACCGTACAGTAATCAGCTCACAGGGCTACAGGGTACAGTCAATCACCCATTCACCGGGTTAGCATGTACCTTTTTATACGGCATCCAGAGAGGCATTATAAACATTCGCCAGGTGTGCCCCCAAGTGGGCTCTAAACTAAACCATAGCGCCATAGTGGGACACATCTGTCATGGACTGGGGGCCGGCGTGTCCATCCCCCGCCCCTGAACCTCGCAGGCAGGAAACATCTGGGCAAATGACAGGAAACTGCAGCGGACGGACGCTTAAGTGAAGTGTTTTTTGGCTAAACGTAGCCTATTGGTAAACAGTAAACACAGATCTTCTGGGAAAAATACGGCGGTTTTGGGTGGTCTTTTTTTTTTTGCAAGGTGCACACACGAGCAAACCCCTCACGATCCCGGGGTTATTTTGAGCGATGGACTGTGTCGTCGTGTGTCTTGTTCTTCTCGAAAAAGAAAGGGAAATTGGGTGTTTTATGACCTGCCTTTCTAAGAACCGTAATCTCATCAAGCCTTTCTATTGTTAACGTGTTCCCCTGACCTCATGTTTTCCAGTGAACTGGAGTGAACCCTGTCTCGGCCCAGAGTCGTAATATTGCTGCAGAGAAGGAAACACCGTCCAGTCAATTTTTACAGTATAAAGCGACATATAAATGCTTGAGGACGAGTCAGGTCTCTATTTCTGCTGTTTCTCAGCTTTTACACAGAGACGATTCAGTCTATTTTCCCTCGTTCATAGGTTACTCGTGAGTATTATTTACAGATGACCTGATAGGCTAATAGGTCTAATAGTGAAAATAGGCAACAACAACAACAACACAGACAAAAATAATCCTCATTTCGTGGGCAAATGGGTGATTGAAAATGTTGGACCCACCTGTTGAACAGCACTCTCACTCTTCACCTGCAGTGTGGTTTGTTCTCTGGTTGCTCTCTGGTCTTCAGCGATTCTGTCTTTTATAAGCAATACCTGCAACACACACACACACAGAGGACTTAAATGAGACTTGAGGGAAAATATTAGAACTAAGAATCTGCGATGTGCAAAATGTTTTATATTTTGCGTCTTTGCGTGTTTAAATTGACCCCTCCGGCCTTCCGTTCATTCTACAGAAAGATAACACAGATATAGCAATATGATAATGTCGCTATAATCGTGTTGTTAACGGCGGACACATCGCAAGGTAAAGTAGCGCTATTCTCCGGGCTATTGGTTCACTATGAACGTGTTAGATCCTCTGAATAATCTGTTATTATATATCTGTTATTATATATCTCAATTAGTTGTCTTTTCGGGGGCCTCTAACCTAATGCCTTCAACACGTGTTGCAACCACTCAGCGGGAGACACAATAAAAGCTCAAATGCCTGCGAAGCGCTTAAGTACAAAGGTTTTGAATAATAATCAATTTAACAGATGACTTGCGATGGATATAGGAATCCTCTGTGTGATGTTTTACTAAATGTAGTGAGGATGATGTATTTTGATCATTTTAATCAAATGCCTGTCCAGTCATGGAGTGAACATGGGAGCCTACTTATAGATGTGCGAGATTTGTAAAAGTAAATTGTAGAAAACTATGTTCCAACTTTATACTGTAGGCCTATGCATTAACTAATTAATTAATAAGTCTACAAAAAGATGCCTAATCTATTAATTGATACAGTATGGAAAACAGCACTTCCTTAACATAGTCCACATAGGTTTTACGCACTTTTTCCACATTATGGGACAAGTTTAATTGTGAATATTTGCCGAATCAATATTTTAAGAAGCGAGGTATACTGTATATACTGTATATATATATATATAGACAAATCATGCCAGATTACCTTAAAATGAGAACTGGGTATATTCTCACAGCTCACCCCCACGATGGCAGGCATTTGAGTATCCGGCGGTTTGGCGGCGGCCGTGACTTTGTTGTTGTTGTTGTTGTTGTTGTTGTTGTTGGTGTTCCGGCTCGGCGATGCTTTCCCGCATCCCCGAGGGAGCCTGCCGGAGACGGCGGTCCCCGGCTCCTGGCTGCTGTCCCTGCTCGCCGAGATGGTGATCTTCTTGATGGACCGTGACACGGCTGTGGTGGCGGGGCGGCGGCGGTGGTGGTGGTGGTGGTGGTGGTGGTATTAGCAGCAGCAGCAGCAGCAGCAGCAGTAGTAGCAGCAGTAGTAGTAGTAGTACTAGTAGTAGTCTTAGTCGTAGCAGAAGCAACCAGAGTGTTCTGGTTCAGCTGGTCCTCCTCCTCTGCCATGTCCGCGACGAGCGGCGCCTGTCGCTGTCGCTGTCGCTGGCCGGCCACCGTCACCGCCACCACGGCCGCTGCCTGCGTCTGGGTCTGCGTCTGGGTCTGCGTCCGCGTCTGCCTCACAGCGGGGGGCGAGACGGCCGCCGGGCTGAGGGGTCCGAGCGTGGCGGTGTCGGTGGCGGCGGCGGCGGTGGTGGCGGCGGCGGTGGCGGTGCGGCACACCTGGGATCGGCTGAGGTAGAGGCAGACGCCTTCGTTGAGGTTGCGGGACGCCGCGCGGTTGTCCAGGCTCTTGTGCTGCGTGTTGTGGAGGTGGTGGTGATGCTGTGGATGATGATGATGATGTTGTTGTTTTTGTTGTTGGTGTTGTTGTTGTGGAGGAGGAGGAGGAGGAGGAGGATGGAGGTGGTAGCTCTGATGCGTGGTGATGATGAAGTCAGCAGGGCTTTTGGGCACCGCCGGCGTGGACAGCTTGGTGCCGATGGTGAAGGGCTGGACCTTCCTCGCGATGCTCTCCGACATGGTCGTTGTTCTTGTTGCCGGCCAGTGTTACGATAGTGACCCCAATAAAATGCACGGGTGTAGAAAAAACTAAACGATCCAAAACACACGCAGAATACACGCACACGCCAAACAATGTAGAGTGTAAAGTCCCAAATGAGAGGTGTGAAAAAAAGTCACATCTGTTGCTCGCTGCTCTCCTCCCTCCT